>VZTD01000482.1:798999-834462 GCA_013397725.1 Rhagologus leucostigma
CCTTTCCTTCCCTTCCCTCCCCTTCCCTTCCCTTCCCTTCCCATCCCTTCCTTTCCTTCTGTAAACAAGATCATGCTTGTGCTCCAGTCTGTGCCAAGATGAAGACTTTACTTCTTCAAATCTTGCCAGTTTTGTAGTCTGAAGGCTGGGGAGAGCTAGGGGGAAAAACAAGAAGTCTCTGGAGCTGTAGGAATTTTGTTATTGTTATTTTCCTTTGTAAGATGAAAGGGATTTTCTGTAACCTGAAACAGTTGGATTTTCTTCTTACTTCACAAAGTCATTTTGTTATTGATATTGTGTAGGAGACAATCAATCCTTGTGTGAAGGGCCTAACTTCTCAGGATGCTGGGGCCACTTTGGTAAGGCTGCTTTCTGCCCTTCTCTTACAGGAAAGGAAAAAAAAGTTGTCCTGTAATTCCACTGAGAAACAGATGAGTATTACCAGCTGAATTCAGTTCCTTCTCCACATACCCTGTATTCCATGTGTTGGTACTGAAACCATCAAATGCTGACAGGACAAGAGGAAATGGCCTCAAGTGATTGCAGGGGAGGTTTAGATTGAGTATCAGAAAAAATTCTTCACCAAAAGGATTATCCAGCCCTGGAACAGGCTGCCCAGGGTATGAGTCTCCATCCCTGGAGGTATTTGAAAGACATAGACGTGGTGCTTAGGGACATGGGTTCATGGTGGACTAAACCCAGCAGTGCTGCGTTAACAGTTGGACTCAATGACCTTAAAGGTCTTTTCCAACCTAATTCTATGATTCTGTGAAAAAAATATCCCTAGAAATTTTACTCTGCTTTGCAGTGGGATCATTTCTCTGGCAAAGATGTTTTTAGGGCACTTGCAGAACCATTTTTTGGTGACGTACACCTCTGGAAACATATCTTGGGTAATTCTCATTCAGCCTGGACATTCTGGTGTTAAAAGCATGCGGATGTGCTTTTAGTTCACATTAACACAGATTGGAGTGCCTGTTCACCTTGAAAACAGTGCAAAGTATCCCAGTTCTGTAGGAGGGAATGTGTTATGAATCCTCAGTGGAGAGTAGGTGCTGTGTTTTGGTTTTCAGTATTTACCCAGTTCTGACCTTTCTGATATTTCTCTGAGGTGTCGATTGAAAAAGAGAGGGAAGTTGAGATTTTTGTATGTTCTTACCAATCAATAAATGTTCAAAGTGATGATGTTTGACTGCACTGGAGGTGCATTTCTGCAGAGGTGGAAAAAATTGGTGATGTCAGTGGGTCTACAGGAGAAAGCTAGGAGCAATGTGTTTGAAAAGACTTCCCTTTGAGTGCAAAGGATTTCTACCGCAAGTGCTGATTACTGGAATTAATTTCCCCTACACAGCACATATGCTGCAAAATTTCACTTGTCTTTTCTGCTTTTTCCTAACTGTTTTCTATGAAAGCAATGGAAAAATGTAGTGTGTGTGAGATGCTCTCACATCTTCCTCTTTTCTGCAGTAAATGTTTTTAGCAGAATTTAAGCGCCCTTTCTTATTAAATCTTAGCTTCTCTTTTCAAGCTGCAATACTCCTACCTATTTAAAGCTGTTTCTGGAGCACATACAGGTGAAATGCTGAAGGCCTAATCAAGTGCATGAGAGAGCTTATTTTTATGGGGATTTTGCTGTGAATTGGTGGGCTTATATTACCCACTGCAGTGCTCAAAAAAAGCAGTGTCTTCTGTACTGTGACTTCAATAGGTATGAGTCCTTCAACTTTGTTGACATTCTAAAGATGCATAATACCTCTTTCCTTGAACTGATGGATTCCAAGAATCAAGGATATGATATGTGCTCAGGGAAGCTTTAAGTGATGGAAAATTTATGACTTCTGCCTCTGATCAAAGCAGAACAAAGCACTTGGCCGCTCCCCTCTCTCTGTTATTGCAGTCTCCTTGCAATCAGGGAGATCTCCGAAGGAGAAGGTACCAAGAACTGTAATACCTAGGAAAAGAGAAGGAGCTCTGAGTGAGAATAACATCCTTGAGTTCAGCTGTCTATCTAAAATTTAGGCAGCCTTAATGAAGTGACTAGCTGGTCCAGGTTCTTCTGTGTGTAATAAGGGGTTGTGGTACTTCCTTACTACAGTCTGGCGGCTGACGAGCTCAGTTACTTTCCCTGGGACTGCTCATCCAAAAGCAGGGTTAAGTCCTGAGGAAGAAATGCAGACTCGAACATAACAGGCTGGAGTTTCCTTCTAGTTGTAATATGCTAATGGCAGAAATATGTATTTTTAAAAGGTTGAATTTAAAATGAAAGTGAGGTGATAAACTGTACAGCTGTAACAGGGTTGCCAGTAACTCTGTAATGATAAAATTCATGATTAGACTAGTAGGAGAAAGTTTATTCCATCTGACTTACAGAGAGGCAGTCCCTGCCTGAGAGCTGGGGCTGTGACCTGGAGAAACAACGTATGGTTGGCTGTGTTAGTGACACTTTCTTCTTCTCTGAGCACCATGAAAACACTTCTGTGTAAACACGTGGTGCTACTGTCATCTGCATTTGCAAACCATGCTGGTAGAGAATGCATGGACAGAGTACAAATGTACTGGATTTAGATCAGAGCCCAAAACACAAAACACAGGCCTTCAAAACCTTGCAATGGAGAAAGTCCCAGCCTGACTCAATAACAGACTCCTCTCAGCCTTTTCATATACAATGATTTTCTCTCTACAGAAATGTTATGACCTGTGTTTGATTTCTCTACAGAATACCATCTTTTTAATTATGTCAAAATAAAATTCTGATTTGTAATTCAACCCAGTCCATCTAATCTATCTAATTCAAGGAACCTGTACTGAAGGAAAACTGGAGCAATGTAGTGGCAAATCGTTTCTGATAAAAAGGATGCATTTCATTTAAATCATAGTAATTTAAACCAGCAAACCAGAAATCTGCATTTAAATAAATTATTTTACTCTTGGTTTGTATTTGCACTTTTTTTTTCCTCCTTGAAGAATACCAGGTTTGCAGTGGTGTGCAACCCTCTCGCTGGGATTATTACAGCAAAATACAATCCCTCACACTGTAACCCCTTACGCTATACCAGGGCTTTTTTTATTTTGCAGGAGGATGTGCAGTACATATCTACATCACTTAGTAAGCATTTACTCCCTCAGGCTCCTACTTGCGAAGTGGTTTGTTTTTCTGCCCAGGATTTGCTCTGGACTGGCTTTGTTTGGCTGTTTGGGTTGGTGAGGGCTCTGCCCTTCCAGGCTTTAAAGCAGGGATTGTCCATGCCTCTCCCCTGCCCCAACCAGAGCTGGGGCTTGGGTGAGCAGTGGGTGCCTTCTGGAGCAGCCAGGACATGATGCTGGGGAGGCAAGTGCTCCCTCCACTCCCACAGGGCCGGTGGATGCTCTCTGGTGACACCGGGACCATCCACATCTGGCCCTGCTGTCACATCCTGCTCCCTGTCCAGGTGCTCAGCCGCAACATCCATCACATGCAGCCTACGCAATCCTTCTTAAATTTTCTTTGGAAAATCCGTTTCTTGATGGATTCCATCCAGCTGGGCCTGAAATGGTGGTACAGGCATCTATTTTAATTTCAAGCATAATTTTATACCACTACTCCCAAAATAGCATCAGGGTTTCACTTAGTTGCGTTTTAACCTCCAGAGCCCCCAGCACTGCCTGACACTTACATTCACAGGCAGGGCCCTTCAGCCTGAAACCCTCCTGGCCGAGGAACACCCACAGCACCCCGAGGGACGAAGGCAGCCCTATGCCTGTTGGAGTGACGGGGGCGGCGGGCGCTGCATCCTGACGCACGCCCCGCGAGGAAGCCGTGGGCGGTGTGAGGTGACTTATGAGGCTGAGCAACCTCCGGGCACCAACACTTCCCCCTGCACCCTGTCAGGGAGAGTTTCAGCAGCCTGTGACAGCAGCCAGGCACCCATGGCCTGGCACTGAGCCCCCTGCCTCCTCCCTGCCTCTGGGGTGGCCTCGGTGCCGCTCAACCAGGGAAACGACAGGTACCAGAGGAGGGAAGCGGGGCAGGCTGGGCTTGTGCTCGGGGTTTTTGGTGGTGGCAGCAGGCAGGAAGGAGCAGGGTGCAGTGGAGGGTGCTGTGACTCCTCAGGCACCGTTCTCCTAACCGTATTCCCCTCTCCTCCCAGCCCAGGAACTACAGGAAGATGATGTGCCTGCCCGCCGCCCCACCGGCGCTGGCGTTGAGGACGTGGCTGGGACTCGGGCTCTTTGTGCTGCTCTGCCTTAGGACAGGTAAGCAGGACTGGCTGGAGTGTGACCGTGGGAAGGGCTTGGGTCCCAGCAGCAGCACCCGTGTGATGGTCAACAGGGATGGTGGCCCTCAGGACCCTCCTGGTGCCTTCTGCCAGGGCTGAGCCCAGGCCAGGGTTTGGGGTGGCTGGCACTGCACTGAGGAGCCCTGAGCTCTCAGCGTCCCAGGCCCATTGCACTGGGCTGCTGGCTCTCAGAGGGGTATGGTGATCTCCCATCCCTGCTGGGGTGAGAGAAATGAGGGTGTTTTTGGTCAGCTGATGTCTGTGGGGAGCACATGGCGCAGCCCCTTGGGCTTCAGCTTCAGTGGCGGGGTGGTTTCTGCAGCTTCTTCAGCTTTCTGGATGGCTAAAAGTGGGTGCATGGTGGGAAAGATAGGGAAAGGTGGCAGCTCAGAGTGCTCTGCGCCTCCTGGGCAGCTCAGCACAGAGCAGAGCGAGTTCTTTCTCCAACAACACAAATCCCTGTTACGGTCCTGCCTGGCCTGTCCCCTGTCCTTTTCCAAGGACTTGCCACAAAGCTCACACAGATGGCTCCTCACCGCAAGAGGCTTGGGATGAGTCTTCTCAGATGTGTGAAATGTTAACCTGGAAACCACATAAAATTCGCTTCTGAGCTGGAGTTCATTCTGGATGCAAAATAAGTTGTGCTTATTGTCAGTTTTAGCGTTTCATTGCAGCTGACGATACTCTCGAGCAAACCTGGGCTGAACTGACGCTTTCGTTAAAAATCAAGTGATGCAGAATTAGGAGCTTTTCATGCTGCTATTGTGAAACTGGGAGATATTTGATGCTGGGTTTCATTTTGAGTTTCAGTCTCAGAATTTTAAGACAAAACTTGGAGAATTTAGCAGGGAATTAATGGCACAGCTCACTTGTAAAGAAAGCAACGACCTCAAATGTCGCTGTGGGATCTCTGCTCTTCCGTCTTCCCCTCAGCCCTTCCTCTACCTCTGTGCTTGCGAAGCATTTGTCAAGCACAGATGTATTTTGCCTGTATTTGCATCAGGCAAACAATCTCTCATGAGCAGAACTGTTTCTCTCTCTGTGCTTTAAGAGCTCGTGGTATGTTAATAATGTAATTACGAGCACAAGGTAACTCGCCAGTCATGTAATTTCTCTGAAAAGGATTCTGGTTCCTTGGCTAAAGGATGTATAGTTGGATGTACAGTTTGATGCATGCTAATATCCACTACTAGAAATAAGAGTTTGATAATAGACTAAGTGAAATAGAACTAAGTGTTCCTATATTTGTACTTTTGGGGCATAATTTTTGGATGCTTCTCATGCAACAAGTCTGTGGAAGTCCCAGTGCCTCAGGAGCAGGGGCTTGGCAGACAGATAAGTGCAGGACAGCTGATGCACTTATTTCTCTCTCTGTGTGCACTCACACACACTCTGAACCCTTTCTCTCTGAAGATCAGCGTTCCTGCATTAGAGCTCCTTGAAAATACGTGGTACAGTACCCACAAAGGACGGGGTTTTAAAAGCTTTACTGGTGCTTGTGGGTGATGCCTTCTCAAGGTTGCCCGCAGGGACCACGAGGACCGAGTTCTGACCTTGTTGTGGCAAAACAGTGGAGCCGTGGGTGTCTGCCTTCACCCTGTCAGTGACCTCCCACGCAGTGCTGAGCGAGTCACCGCAGCCAGCCTTTGCAGGACTGACCCCACGTGGGACTGCTCATGACCACATCAAGGCACAGCCAGGGCTGGCTCCCAGAGCCCGTGTCCTTGGGTTAGCCCAGGTGTCCTGATGCTGGCACACCTCACCCTGATGGAGCACTCTGAAAGGTCAGGTAACACTCTAGGATGGAAACGGGTGCCCTCTGTAAAGCCCACGTGAGCGAAATAGTAACAGAGGGAAGGCCAGGCTGAATTTCCACATCGTAGCAGTGGAAGGCATTAATAGGGGGCTTAATTAAAAGGGATTATTTGAAGGTTGTATTTCATAGGAATTTCATGTATGTGCAAGCTATGTAGATCCATTTATTTTCATTTGAATTGAAGGTTGTATTTCATAGGAATTTCATGTACGTGCAAGCTACGTAGCTCCATTTGTTTCCCTTTGAATTGAATTTTGCTGCTCTGACATTCACGTGAGGTGCCCCACTGAAATGCCAGTGTAATTTAGAGCTGCTTCTGGGATGTCATCTGCTGCTGGAGACACTGATGTCCATGAACAGCACTCTGTTACCTCAGCACAACGTGGCAGAAGAACCTTGGTTACAGCACGAACTTTTTTATTTACGATCTGAATGCACTGCTGGTATCCCCGTGGGCTTCGTTTTTGCCCTGCCGTTGCACCTTCACACCTACCTACAAACTGTAGGATGATCTCAGTCCCAGTTTGTTATACTAGAAAAATACAGCTTGAAGTCCCTCAGTGTGACCTTTCCCTGCCCTTTGTTTGTGCAAACAAAGCGTAGGCACTGACTGCAGGGCCCCAGCGAGCCCGGTGTTGTGTCCATGGAGTATTTTTAAACTTCCCTGGAGTCTTTTCTTCCAGCTGGGGACCACTTAGCTCTTGGTTTCTTCCCAGGGGTGAAATTTTTTGGGAAGTTTTGAGGAAAATTCCCTACAGCTTTTCTAAGTTACTGGAGAGTTGGGAAGGGAGGGGGAATATCCACTTCTGTGAGCAAGCACTGGCTCACAAGTAACTCACTCTGGGAATCCCCTTCCCTTGTGTTGCTCCCAGTAAAGAGCTCGGAGCTGAGTTTCAGAAACGGACAATGAGGGCTGAGAAAGATTCCCTGTTCTGTGGCCACCCCTAAATATTGAAGTGTCTAGCAACGAGCTTCAGGTGCTTGGTGTCTAATTTCCGTGCCAGCTCTGGTACGGGTTGTGCTGGGGCAGATTTCACAGCAGAGATGGCAGAAATTTTTCTTTACGTACTGGATTTGCCTACTTGATCACTGGATGCAAATTGAGTTTCTGACTTATTCCTCTTAGTGCCTTCCACTGTTGTTTTAATTTCTTTTTTCGGATGAGTTTCTGTCTCCTTCTGTTCCAGACATGCAGGGAAAAAAAAGTCTTTATTTAAAAACAAGGCCAGTGGAACTAAGGAACTCCTTTTTCTGTCTGTCAGTCTATCCAGAGTGAAACCTGATGTAAGAGCTTGTCTGGAGAAACAGAAAACCAGCTAAAGCCTCCTGCTTTTTCTTATAGATTCTTTTATTTCTTCTGTTGTGTGTTTTTTAAATGAAAGAATTCTTTAGGAAAAAAAACCCACAGAAAATTAAACTTAGACAAGCTACATTTTTACACACAAAATACAGTTGAAAGCCTAATTGCCAAGTTTGTAAGGCTGTGGGTCAAATGTTCCTTTCACCCACATAATTTCCTTTTTCCAGTTAGATCGGAATGAACGCAGATAGCTCCAGTGACCTCACGTTGCTCTGACAGCAACAGCTTTTTTGCATTTCTTGGATCACTGAGACATTTGTATCCTTTTTGCAGTGTGCATGTTGGACATTCCTGCATTTAAACATGCAAAGTTTGGAGTGGACGCTTTTACTAATTGTGGTAGATTACCAGCAGAAGTTGCCACCCTTAGGCCCTCACACCTTTCCTGCTCATTACTGCCTTAATTCTGAGTTCCAAGTGTGGTTTAATGGGGGTAATTAATCTGACATAAATGTCTGATGTTATCCCTCTGCCTCTCTTGTGGTGAGTCAGTTTTTTTCAGAGCCAGTTTGCTTTTACACCGATGCTGTGCACCCCGGAGGGGGACGAATGCAGACAGGCATCACAGTTGAGGGGTACAAACAGGTCATTGCCACCAAAAGATGCAGTCCTGCTCCTCTCTGGCTATGTTATCCTCCTCTTCTTTGCACGTGTCTGATCCTTGGATGATCTACTTCACCTTCCAGCTTGGCAGAGAGTTTCCTTTTTTATTTCTTTTTAAACTGGTATATTGAACCAGACTCTGGAGAGCCCTGCAAGGGCGTTTGGAAGGGAAAGGGGAGCCAGATCCCCTCTGCTTCTGTGGGGAGGCATAAGATCAGTGTGAGTTTGTTGTCTGGCTGCATCCCAAGGTTGTGCCAGGCTCAGGGAGAATTTCCACATTCAGAGAAATTCTCATAGAATTATAGAGTTTGTGTTGGAAGGGATCTTAAAGCTTATTTTGTTCTAACCTCCCTGCCATGGACACTTCCACTAGACCAGGTTGCTCAGAGACCTATCCAAACTGGCCTTGAACACCTTCAGGGCTGGGGCATCCAGAGCTTCTCTGGGCAACCTGTGCCAGCACCTCGCCCCCCTCACAATAAACAATTTATTCCTAGTATCTGATCTAAACCTTCTCTCCTTCAGCTTGAGGCCATTCTCCCTTATCCTACCACTACATGCCCTTGGGAAAAATCCCTCTCCAGCCTTCTTTCAGGCTCCTTTTAAGCACTGGAAGGCTGCTCTACGGTCTCCCTGCAACCTTTTCTCCAGGCTGAAGGCTTCTCCTTCCATTGAAACATGTTTTTTTCTTAGTTTAAGTGCTGTGCACATGTGGATGTGGTATCTTTCATAGGGTGGCAAGGCAGGTGTGCTGGATGCAGCGAAGTCTGTTCACTTGGCAGAAGGAGGTCAGTTTTGGTTTAAAATTGATTAACTTCATGTTTAATTGTAGCTGTTCTGTCCCCTTGGAGGGGCATCACCACTGGGAGTCTCGGGAGTTCATTTGAGAATATGTAAATCTTTCCCAACTCGGAAATGCCACAGGCTTTGCTTCTCCTTTTTCACTGTTATGCTTTTAAAATATCATTGGTCCCAGGGGACTCTCTGACTGAAAAGAAAGTGCTGACTGATGGCTAATGGTGGCATTTCTACCTATCCTGCACTCAAAGGACATCCACCTTTTTGGCGAGCTCCAGTTTCTTCCTCATCGATTGAAGGAAGTCTCTCTGCACACCGCTGCTCTCGCCCTAGCAGCTACCCTCTGGTGTCGTTTTAAAGGCCCTGCGGACAAGGATTTGATCCCTGTGCCGGGGGAAGTGCTTCAGAGAGAACAGAGCTCGCTGTCAGACCCTGGTTCCTAAAAGCCGAGAGAGCCCCTTCCCTGCACCGCCCTGCCCTCAATCCTCCCGCGGGGTGCCTCCAGCAGCACCTGCCCGAGCCTCTCATTTCACTCCCTGCGCAGCTTCTGTAGCTTACAGACCCCTCTGGACTGCTCTGGTCTCGTTTCCTGAGTGTCCTCCAGTTAAGGACCATTCTCCATGCCGCGCTCTTATCTAGGGCTGTGTAATCTCTCCTCCAGCTGCGAGGTGACAGTCAGGGCTGTCTGCAGAGCATCCGTGAGTCAGTGCCTGAGCACAGACCAGTTTTTCTGACAAGATAATGGCTGGCAGGCCTGCAGTGTTGTTAGCTGCACTGCTGAGTGTTGCTGCGGCTGTGGGCAAGTACTTCAGCAGCAGCAAAAAATTTATTAAAATTTTTAATTTTTCGACTTTGAAGTGGGCTTATGTGAGAGGTATCGTAATTGATTTTCCTAGTTACTGGGCACTTTCACTTTCTATCAGTTTCGAGAGAGGGCTGGCTGCTTGGGGAGCATGTGAGACAGGGATTTAGTAAGCACTGAAGAAAACTACAGCCTTAAGCAGTGGGGAGGACCTCGAATTCAGAAACTGTGCTGTGAGGACAGCAGCATGCGTGGCAGTGGTACTGGAGGAATTAGGAAAATTATCTGAGAACATCTTCAGCTGGGAGATAAATATAGAGGAAGTACAAAGTGAGCCTGTCAGCAAGAGACAGAGTCTGCAGGGGAAAAAATTAACAGATTTATTTTTGTCTGTCTTTGTGACAAATCTCCCCCAACATCCCATCTTACACAAATGCCATAACTAGTTTCTGCCCCCCAAACTGGGAAATCGAAAAAGTGCTGAGCAAGATGCAGGAATTTGATCTCTAAAGGAACTAAAATATGCAAATCTTCTGCGGACATCCAGATTCAGCCCCCCTCCCCCCACCGCCCATTTTTATTCTAGCAGGGTCACATTCCACGGGCTGGGAATGGCAAAAGGGAGAAGGTTCAGAAAGATTCTTCCTTTTGCTCCTTTCCCCAAGTCAAAGACATCCTTCTGTCCCCACGGCCGTGTGTCCCTGCTGGTTTGCAGCACGGGCGATAAGCGAGCTCTCCATCCTCTCCTCCCTGCTCCCACGTGGAGCACTCTGCAGTGGAGGGGGAGATCTAAGACACGATCCAGTCCCCATCCCCAAGTACCTCTGGTTCCATACCCAGCTCCTTGCCTGGATCTGCCCTCCTGCCTGGTGCCAAGATGAGGAAATTGCCGGTGACTTGTGTGGAGTTGCGATTTCACTCATGTAACAAACACTGCAGACTGGACATACCCGGGCAGCGGGCTTGTCCCAGGCTGACTCAGAAAGCAGGAGATTTTATCTCCGCAAGTACCAAAACTGGGGCTGGAGCAAGAGGTGTCAGCTGGCTGGAGCTGCCCCAGCGCTGCAGCGAGCCCCTCTACCAAAGTATTTCAGATTCCTGTTTGTCTTCTCAGATGCTAAATGCAGATCGTGCTCTGCACAGTGGTTTTCACAGCAACTTCGTAGCTTCAAGGATTTCTTCACTGAAGGTGAACATGAGCAAATACACACAAAATAAAACAGCATTAAAATGGAATGAAGGCTCCTGACCGAGTGTGACACCAAAACACCCTGGGAGTGTTATAATAATTGCCAAATCAACAGTACACAGCTGGGCAAACCAAGGTTACTCCTTTGTTTAGGAGGAATGTGGCAAGCATGAAGATGGGAAGTGCATAAAACCAGGTAAGGGGTGCTGTGCCCTTGCTATGCTGCTCCAGGCTGGGCACCCCGAGGTTACAGCACAGAAGCAGGCAAGGACGAACTTTTAGAAAAACCTGTTCAGATCATTTCCCTACCTCAGACCTGCCCTGACATCATCATACGCTAGGGTTAACCCTGTCACTTAACTGCTGCAGGCACACTTGAGTAGTGTGAGTGGGCACAGGGAACTGAGTGGAATCACTGCCGAATGAAGCGCATCGCTGGTTTTATTTGGGACGCCTTCTTTTCTGCTCCCCTCTCTAACCACATTTGGGGTGAGTAAGGGAACTTGGCCTGAGCAAAACATCTGGATCTGCAGCTGCTTTGCTTTGCCAGCCCAGAGCAGCAGCAGGCCTGTGGTTTGAGATCACAGGTTGGGCTCGGGGTTGTGCAAGGGGAAAGGGCCACTCCTCCTTTTTAGGTCTGCCAAGACCTCTCTGCATGCCTGAACTTGCTGGAGTGGAGTCTGTGAAGAAGGAGCCTCAGAGGCTTGTCAGGCACTCGTGCCTGGGTTAATCTGCAGTTGCAGACTCTGTAAAGAGGACAGCCAGCAGGGCCTTATAGCACCCAGTTTTGTCTGTTTCATCCCATCTTTCTTAGTAGACAGGGTCTTTACAGCAAAACACAGAGGAAGGCAGTGGTTTTATGCACTTCTGAACCAATGTCTCCACACAGAGGTTACCTGGGCATTTAACAGAGTCTTTCTGTCATCGGTGTGTTCACAGGAGTCACTGATGTAAATACGAAGCATTTCACATATTCCTATGTAGCACAGGATGTCTGCTGAATTTTGACTCCATGGCAAGCCTGGGGAGAATCTCATTTCTCATTGGCAAAATCACCTGTTATAAAGAAAAGATCAAGGGGGAGTTTAAAGAGTCAGCTTTTCAAAATGTCTTGATTTTTTGACTCATTGTCTGTTTGGCTTGGAAATCCCTGTGAAATACTGCATTGCCTTCAAAGGATAAATCATGCAAGTTTGGGGTGAATGTGCCATTCACAGAAAATGAGGGGTCTGAGCTGCAGAATTACCTGCAGAGTGGGAATCCCAGGTGCATGGTCGTAGGCAAAGTCAGCGATGCCATTAATGTGTGAGTAGAGATACCAGCTGCTGTTGCAGAGATAAATAGGGAACCAGAAGGAAAAAAAGCAAAGCAAGGCTCAGAAGGGCAGAGAAATTGGGAGTGCAGGGGAAAAAGAACGGCTTTGGAGCTTCTGTTCACCAGGACTTTTCAGGTTTCCAACAGTTTGGTGCTGCTTCTCCAGAGCATTGCTGGGTCTTTAGCTGCCTTTTACTGTCAAATGTCTCTGCAAGACTTCTGTGCCAGAGGAAATATGCTCTCGTGTGCTGTCTGACTGCATGTGTGGTCAGGATAACAAAGCTCTCTGTGGCTGGGGAATTTCTGAGTCAAGGCTTGGGCAAAGAGTGCGGGAAATAGGGATACAAGCTCAGCAGCTCTCCTGACTCTTGCAGCAAACAAGGAGGAACAATTCTCTTCTATACTTGCCCTTCCGTCCTAGTTAGCCCTGCTGTGTGGGGCATCTGCAGCACAGGCATGGTGTGAATGAAGCAAGCTTTTCTGCCCAGGGAAGAGAAAGTCAGCCCTTCCATCAGTTCAGTGTTGCCACATGCCAAGGGCTTCCAATGATGGGGCGATGTGTGTGCACAGCAAGAGAGTGGGTGGGCTTCAGAGGGGTGGGAAGAGGAGGGATCTTTTTCTAGAAAAGTCATTAAGGATTATTTCCAAGCTGAATACCTTCCCCACAGCCTGACTGCAGAGAGCGTTCAGCACAGAAATGGCACAGGACTGAGTTTTCATTTTTGCTTTGCAGTTCACCTCTAAAGTGAAAGGGGACTTTTGTAGGGCTGAATGACTCTTCATGGACTTTGGTTCCTTCAGGCTTGCAGCAGTCAGGTTGCAGTTTCAAGGGTGAGAGCCTTTTAAGGGTAGACATGACATCAGCAGGAGTTTCCAGCCCCTGCACATGTACTCCCGAGAAGGTTTTTGTTCTCCTTTTGGTTGCAAAGGAGACTCTGAGGGGCAAGGTAGGGAGAACCTCATGCAACTCATGATGTGATGTCACCCTGACATTTACTGTACGCCTACTCTTCCCCTATTGCTGCAAATGAAAATAGAAAATGGTCTTTGTCAATCCCGAAGTTTGATTGGATGTTTGACTGGCTGCTCTTCTGAGCCTCCCCAACAATAATAAGAGCTGCACTGTGAGAACAGGCAAAGATGTGGTCCAAGATAAAAACACACATATATACAAATGCGCACAGAGGTGCAGGAGAAGGAACTTCAAGAATCACAGCCTGAAGAGGGCTGCTTTTAAGGTGAACAGAAGGAAATGCTTTCTCACACGGCATGTAGTCAAACTGCACAAGTCGTTGCCAGAGGATGTTGTGAAAGCCAAAAATATACATGCATTCCAAAAAGGGCATTCCTGAAAGGGCAAGAGCTCTTCCTGCAGGGTAGTTCTAGCAGTAGCATTTAAAAAGCTGATGTCAAGAAATCCCTGAATTTCAGGCTGCCAAAGGCTGGCAAGACAAGGCAGTTTTTCTCCTGTGTGGAAGAATTAGTTTTTCTCTCAATTTGTTACCAGTTGATGGCTGACAGATTCAGTGTGCTGAGCAGCTCCTGGTCTGCCCTGGTTTGGTTTCTCAGGATCTGCAATGCATTAGAAGGGGAAGTACAGGTAGTGGGGGGGAAAAATTGAAACTTTCCCGTTGGAAGACCAGTGGAGTGGCTGAGTGGAGGGAAACCAGTTAAATAAGAAGTTGCTTTTTTAGTTACATATTCTATTTTATTTAATTAATATTAAAACATTCCATAGTGTCACCAGGACCTCCACAGTATTTTTGGTGTGTTTCCTACAGATTTAATGTAAAGTATGCAAGTGGGACAGGAGTGAGTGTGCGGCTGGGGAGGGGAGTGAAATTTTATTTCGCAGAATCACAGAATCATTTAGGTTGGAAAAGACCTTTACGATCATTGAGCCCAACCTTTAACTCAGCCCTGCCAAGTCCACCAACAAACCATGTCCCTAAGTGCCACATCTACATGTCTGTTAAACGTTCTGTCCCAGGCTTTGTGTCTGGGCTTTACTCCAGCAAGGAGGCTCTGGCTGAGCATCCCTTGCCTCCCTCCAGCACTGGCAGCTGCAGGATTGTGAGCAAGTCACCGGGCTGTGCTACAGGGGTCTTGCTGTCACAGTGGCCCCAGGGTCTGCGAGTCACCCCAGGGTCTGTGAGTCACTGCTAAGCTAATGAGGCCTGGCAGGCAATCAGCTTGTGGCTGCCTTGGACACGGGCTGAATGTGAACGCCACAGCATCCCGGTCACGGCCTGAGCGCTGCACTCTGCCTCTGGATGGCGTGGCTGCAGTTAGGCTGGGACTGTCAAGAGTGAGACAGCATCAGCCGGGCTTTGCTGGGGGGGTGGCAGTTCTTAGGCTCAGCTCTGTGCATTGCTCAGCTCACACTTCAGGCAGAGGCTTTGCACAAGGGCTCTCCCCTGCACCGATGGGTGATGCCGCGTTGTCCCCATCAGTGACACACCGCCTGTCAGGACTTTCCTGCTTCTTCTCTCAGGCATGTTTACTGAGATGTGTTCTGCAGGGAAAGAAGAGGGAATCTGAATCTCATCTGTCCTGAAGACAGCTATTTCCTTGTTTTTCTGCTCTCAGTCAGTGGAGTGTAACAGATTGATATCCCACTTCCACCTCTGGAGAGGAGTGCTGAGGCAGCGGGGCTGAGGCAAGCAAGACAAACAGAAAGCAACCTGATCTTCTGGTGCACATCATCCCCAGGCTTGCACTAACTCGGGTGAAAGCCCAGCCATCTGCCCTGTGGTGCAGGGTGTCCGTGCTGGGTCACCTTTCAGCAGCAGCAGGAACTCCTTGCTAGGCTGCTCCCTTGGATGTCAGGCCCTGTGAACCATTACCCACTGGAAAGAGGAAGGAGTGGGAAAGCAAGGCTGGTTGTCGGAGCGGGGTGCTTAGTAGGGGAATTACTGCTCACATGGTCGAAGTTGTACCTAATTTCACCCTGCAAGTTATTGTTGTCGGCACATGGCGTACTCCAGGTGTGGGACTGGCACAGTTACCGGCCAGGAGCTGGGGAACCTCTGTGCTGGGTTCCAAGTCATCCCATGGGCTTTCACAAAGATAAATTTGTTCTGGCTAGACTAGGCAAAATTGTTCATTTGCTAATGCTGGAAGGCTGAAGACAGTGTGGCTGCAACCTTTGTTTATCACTGTAGGGTCGATTAAAGCTTCTGGGATCTTTAAAGTTTTGGGGATTTTTTTCTTTTACAAAAAAATAACTTCCAAAAATCCCCCAGCACCCCATAACAAATAGTCCACTGTGGCCCTGTTAGGCATGCAGAGAACCCAGTGGAGAGTGACACAGATTTTCCAAACACTGGGCTCTGAAAAGGGAAAGCAGAGGAGATAGCAGTTTGTGCATTTGTGTTTCTATCTCTGTTTTTAAAGGGGCCAGTAAAATTTCTGTTCAGGCAAGCAACTCTCCTGCCTTTGCCTTCAGCAATCCGTGCAGCAATCCTTGTGTGCCCGCTGGGTCGTGATCCTGAGTAGGAGTGGGGCATGATGTGCAATGCCCAGGGAGGGCTCCCCTCAGCCCAGAGCTGAAGCTGTAAAACAGCTCGGTGGGTGATGAGGGATGTGAGCAGTCACAGCCAAAAGGGGTGGGCTTTAGGCGAGAGACCCGGCACAAGGCCGTACCACTGACCCGCTGACTTTTGTTTGCCCCTCACCTGCAGGCCAAGCACTGGAGAAGAAAGTAGTCAAAAGCAAAGTGGGGGAAAAGGTCAGCCTGCCTTGTTGTCATAAAATCCCCAGCTCAGAAAGCCTACACAAGTACCGGGTCTACTGGCAGAAGAACATTACGGACGTGGTGCTGGCCTACTCAGAGGGGAATATGATCTCCAAGCACGAGCGGTACCAGAACCGGACAGAGATGGACCGCTGGAACCTCACCCTGCGGATCTCCCCCGTGGAGATCCTGGACAATGGCTCTTACCAGTGTGTAGTTCAGCGCAACTCCATTGTCGTGTGTGACGAGTCTGTCATCCTCTTCGTGACAGGTAGGTGCATTGCCTCCTGACGCCTGAGGCTCTCCAGTGCCAGCTTCTGGGGGTAAAGGACACTCTTCCAAGCTTATTCATCCTGTAGCAGATAGATTTTCATCAGGACGCCTGAAAGAGTGCTGGAAGGTGTGTTAACTGCTTCCATTCCAGCAGCCTCCCTTCTTACCTTTCTGAAGCTACCCCAGGTACAGAAATTTCTTTCCCACCACCAGCTCAACCTCCTCCCCTTGCTGCCTTCCTCTCGTGAAAGGATCCCTCCTGGGGCCCTCCCCAGGTACTACAGCTGGTGGGTGTCTGAGGCAGCCCCTGCTGTCTTTGGGGCAAAGCAAGACCAAGCCCTTAGTGCCTGGCCAGCATTCAAGCCAAAAGAGGAATGGTGTGGCCATGGCAGCATCCCGGCCCTGCATCCAACCCCCTGTGGGGCTGGCTGCACTGCAGCTCCACAGCCTAAGGCTGAACTCATCATGGAGCTTTGAGGCTTTTTACATTAAAGAAACCGAGTTCCTTTGCTCAAAATGAGCAATCTTCTGAATCTTCTCTTAGAGATCACAAAATGTTCCATTGACATTTTCCATTTCCACCGGTGTTTTTGTGGTGGTTGATCTCAACCAAAGACAGAGATACTGGTGACATATAAATATATACATGCATTTGAATACCTTTAACAGCAGAGAGTTACATGAATCTTCCAGACAAGTCAGTGAAGGAACATTCCTCATCTAGAAGGAGATTTGGCAACAACAAAAGAAAAAAAGACAAGCTCCTGAGCTTTGGCCATTTCCTGCTGGTCTGAGGGCATTGTGAGCATATGTGCAAGGAGACAAATTTAGTGGTCTTTCTGGGAACTGGTATGAAAAAAGGGAAGTGTACTGCCAGCACCCTTTTTTAACCATGAGGGTTGAGGAGTTAACTGCATGAAAAATGTAAAACTACGGAACTCTTTTCCTGTCCACAAATACTCCAGTTTCTTTGCAGCCAGAAATCCCCTTTCTGTCTCAACAGGCCAGCTGTCATAATTGTGGTAGACTTCTGCTCCCTTTGGTGAAGTGAGATCGAGTTATGTGGGGATCAGGAAAGGGAAATGCTGGAATCAGGCTGGGATGTCGGAAGGGATTTTCCAGGCTGGATGGCAGTGTCATATTGCTCAACAGACAGTGGGCCTGGAAGGAAAACTCTGTCTCTCCTTGCCACTGGTCAGCCATGTAGTGTTGAGCACGTTTCTTTCACTAGTGACTGGTTGCGTGGTATGCTGGACCATGGGCAGCAGAAACCATGGAAGACATGGTGAATGCCCTGCGGGGTCTTTGCTCTGACCGTGGGAGATGGGGACTGCAGCCCTTGCTGCGGCCTGACAGAATGGTGACCAAATCTCTCCTGCTTCAGCTGACTTCAGCAAGCCCAACATAACGGCAGAAGTGTCCAACAATTCCTGCGAGTCGACCAAGATGGTGATAATATGTTCTTCTCACGGAGGTTTCCCCAAGCCCAAGATCTCTGGAGCCCTCGACAACATGTCCGTGGAGTGGAATGCCAGCTGGGTGTCCGAGTCCAGCTTCAGCCCATACAACGTCACTGGAAACCTGGTGCTCAACGTGACCAAAGACGTCAACATCACTTGCTCCGTTGAATACAATGGCTTTGCCAAGTCCACCAGTTTGCTTCTGAGTATGTTTTATTAATGTTTTTTGTAACAAAATCATTTTGTTTAATCGGCTGAGGTGCCCCTCTGAGAATGCAGTAGATTTTGTGCAAGTGTTCATGCAAGGATCACCCAATGATCCTGCCTGTGAACTACACACCAAAATATTTTAAAGGCTGGAAGATAGCCGGGGTGGGAAGGGAGAGTTACAACAGTGACTGACAAGCAGAGGCAGCTCTGTCCTCCTGCTGCTCTACTGCAGCTGGGCTGAGAGCTGAACTGGATCCTGTTGTGATCTGGTAATGTCACACTTGGTGGCTCCCACAGGCTGGGGCTGCCACCATCCAGTGCCCCTCCGTACCAGCGTGGTCTCGCTGCCAGCTGTGTGACACAGACCTGGTATTTGAATGGACTTGAGGAACACGTGCTTTAAAAGCACTTCAAAAGAATTTCCTCATTTAACAAGCATGTTTGTCCCTGTTTCAGTGAAAGAAACTGTCAGCTGGGGTCTAGACAAAATTCTGCTTTCAAATGTAATGTAGGGTTAACTCATACGAAAAGAATTCCATCACTGAGCACGGCTTAGAAGTGATGGCATAATAGATAAGTGTGTGCTTTGAAAAGCTTGAGGCACAAGTGGAAACAGCGTGAGGGAAGGCAGCACACTACATTCCAGATGTTTTGCAGTGGAAGGGGATTTGCACGAAAATTCATAAAACCAAAAGGGTTTTTTTTAATGTTGTTACCAAAAAAGTATTCTGAAATGTCTCTGGGTCTGATGTTTTTGCTGTAGAGATAAGGGCACCTTCAAGGGAAGACACAGAAGCAGTATTTTTCCTAGGGAATTGTACCTTATTCATCAAGGTAGCTTATTCATCTGTCTCACTAAAATCAAAGGGCCTTGTGGGGAGAGGTGCCATTCAGCTTCAGAACAAATGCCAGGAACTAGTGCTTTATGAATATTGGCTATTGCTGCATGTAGAGCATAATGTCCCTAATGAAGGAAGAATAAGGTTATGAATAGCTCACTACACAGAAAAAGAGAGCAACAGTGAAAAAAAAAAAGCAGTAATCAGAGGAGGGTGCAGTCAACAGTGACAGCCACAGCAGTCACAAACCACCCACCTTTTGACTTTTAGGATGTGGAACCACTCCCATTTTGGTATGGTGTAGATGGTGCTCCGAACAAACTCTTCATGAACAGTGATTTTCAGACAGAATAGAGCCTCTGGTAAATGTAGAAGGCAACCCCTATGGTGTGAGGGAACAGCAGATCAGGCTAATTAATGTCTTAGGAAGGGAATGATGCTTACCCGTGCCAGATGCAGATGATGGAAGAACTCAAGGTCTGTGCACATAGGTCTGGAGACCTATGGGCATGCAGCAAGTCCTGTCCTGTACAAGAATGGCCCAGTATCTACTCTAAAATCCCAGTGGTAGAATGGGATTTTCCACCATCTCCAATGGGGAAAAGCCAAAGGCTCCAGACCCACTGAAACTGAACTCTGCCACAGCGTTCTGTTCCTGCCATGCAGAAAAAAGTCTATTCTAGACTGCTTAATGCATCGTTCTCCTTCATCTTTGAATCCAAAGGGGAAAAAATTAGGCATAAATCTGATGAAAACAGTAAGGGAAACTGCAGAGTACCTGAGAACAGAAGCTTTCCAGCTGCAGACTCAGACTTTTCCACCAAGCCTAACTCATTTTCCTAAAACAGCTTATGTGTTTTTAAAGATTTCCTGTCACAGCCCTGTTCTGGACAAAGACCCAGCTTTTTACATCCTGTGGATGTGTTAAAAATTTCAGCCTGTAGCAAATGTGGGTGGATGGAAAAAAATTATGTGCCAGCTTTGTTTGCTTGTTTATTGAGTAGGTCCATTTTCAGGCTGATTATCTGAGTTAGAATTTGGTCAGAACCACCAAAATGGACGTACCTGCTCTTACCTGAAAATGCCACTATCCTGTTGGGCCCTTTATTTATGTTTTATTTCTCCTGTCTCAGAAAAAACAAACAACTGCGTTGTTCCTCCTGTGCCTCCACCTTATAATGTCATTACTGCTTCAATTATCATCGTTATCACCTTCATTCTGGCTATCACCCTGGCAGCAAGATACCTCCCAAGGCATGGTAAGTGCAGCTTCTTTTTCAAGGAAGTGTCTCTTAGTGCTGATGGAGTTTCTATGTAGGATACACATTTATAGAAACTTTACTGTCACATGTCACACTAGGTATTTCTGTACTTTCTTCTCATTTTTCTCATTTCTTTTTTTTTTTTTTCCCCTTCAGCATCCACTGTCACAAAATCTAAGTCTAGCTCATGATTTTCCTACATTTTGTGTGCAGGCAGCACTAGAGTTCAGGTCTAAGAGTGAAGAGGTGACGGGAAGTTTTGACAGCAGATCAAAATATTTCCAAAATCAGGGGTAATGAAGAGGTTCACAAAAGTTCGTTTCTATGTATTAAGATGCTTTAAGAAGCTTTAAAATGCAAAGAATCTTGGTGATCATGATAGATATGGCTGAGCACTGAGAGTTTCAAAATTGGATCTCTCTCCACACCCTACTTAATCCCTCAGAAAGTCACTGAGCCAAAGTAAAAAAATACATCGTGTTAGGGCCACAGGAAAGACTTCAGCATAGCAGTGTCCTACTTTTATGAGAACACCAACCAGGAGAGTTAGATTTGTGTTCTTTGTGTGGCCAAAAATGGCACAGGTAAAGTGTCTGGTCCCATCCTGTGAAGTCTTCAGTAACTCCAGACAAGTCTCCAAGAGTTTTTCAGTGGCAAAGAGGACCTCAAATATCTCAGGGTTAGCTGGCAGGGGAGTAATTTTTTTTTTCTTCAAAAAAATCTCATCTGTTAGCTGTTGTTCCTAATAATGTCTAAACTGACCTTGCCAGAAAGTCCCTGAAGATGTGGGCAGACAATAGATTTATAAAGGCAGGTGGGATTGAAAATCAACAGCAGGAGGTGCCTTATCCACACCCTGTGAGCAGCTTCGCAGAGCAGTCCTGGAGAATGGCAGCAGGCCTTGCAAACACATGATGATAAATAACACCCAGCTGACTTCTCTCAGGTCACAGGGGACGCCACGTCTGGGGACGAGAATCCCCCACTGAGGGCTCTACGCTCAGGCCACTTACACCATCTGACCATGATGTAAGTGACCACAGGAAAAGGTCATTTTCTGGGCAGCAAGGACTCAGCCCACTTACAGACACCTGTAAGTTTGTCATGCTTGTGTCTTCTGATACCTCTATTTCAACTTCAGACAAGTTCACTCCCAAGTCAGAGGTGTGGAGGTCTCACTACTATTTTTCTTTTCTCCTCCTCATCAACCACATCCCTTCAAAAAACAACGTGACCATTGAGCCAAGCTGGGCTAATTTCCTTTTAGTGTTTTATCACAAAGAAAGGAAGCTTCTGGAAGGCAGTGACTCTTGGTCACACCTGTGCACCTCATCATTTTCCACCCCTGTGCCCTTATGACACCAGTGCCAGTTCTTCTCCCCTGCTGTTCCCTGGGGCTGTGTCAACAGGAAAGCAACAAGCAGGCTGAAACCAAGAAAATCACAGTTGATCACAGCCTGTGCTGTTAGCTGCATGTATAATGAACTTCTAATTATAGGAGAAAATGAACTGGAATCGGAAGATTTGGCTCTCAACAAATATAGGCTGGAAATTAAAAGGTTCCTTACCATTAAATTAGCAAGATCCTGGAGCACTCTGAGATAGCCTTTTATGTAGGAACTGAATTGCTTTTAAAGCAAATGTAAAAAGCATACCCATGTGGTAGAATGCAATCTCCTGCAAACAGCATGGCACACGGCTGCATTAACTGGAATTTCCCTTTTAGTCCCACTTCCATAATGTGCACAGGGAGTAGATCTGCTGAGTCAGGTGGTGCCATTTCGTTCAGCCACTTTCCAGACCAGCCATGGAAGAAACTGTAAAAGAAACTGCAAGAAGTGTAAGAAACTGAAGCCAGAGCTTCCATCCAACTTTCCAGTTTGTGTAGTTGTCCCATTTCAGTGCTGCTGTGCACGGCCACCTGTCTGGGAAGGGAAGTGTCTGCCCTAAGAGTGCTTCCTGCCGGTGCTGCTGCAGGTCACCTTTCAAGAGCTCTCATGGGAGCTCAGAATAGGTCTGAGAGTACCTCTGTTGTTCTGGGCTATGGAAAGCTGAGTCAGGAGTTGCTAAGCGTGGTTTCTGAGCTCGAAAAGCCATGCTTCAAAGAGCTGAAGTGTGGGAGGGAAGAAGAGAAAGGCAGAGCAAAACAAAACGGAAGTAAGAGTTCTCAGATGCGTGATTGTTGTGGTGACCAAAACAATCAGGTGCTTTGTTGAGGTTCACAGCCGCCTACTCTGAGGAGCTCACAGCCTATTTTGCAGTAATTTAAGAATGAAAACACAAAGCACCAAGATTAGAGGTCACTTAAAGAGTATCTTAGGATTCATGTTGCATCATTTGTGCGAGCACAATTGCGCAAGATTCAACTCGAACTACTAAAATTCAGTCATAGATAGTGAGATATTAAAGGGATCTGCTTAATCTGAGTTCCTCTTAAAGCACGGAAAGAGTTTGTTGGTTTTAACACCGGCATTCTTTCACTCGATAGGTGAACTGCGTTTAGTGGCATGTAACTGCCATCACTATTTCCCTTCCGACCTTATCTCAGCGTGTAGCAACCTGCTTTTGTGCCAGGCTGAGGTTCCAGCCCTGTGCTAAGGAGAGCTGTTTTATCCATATGACACTATATAGGTAATATTTATTTGTAACAGAGCTTTCTGTCATATCAGACTGTGACCATATTCAGATGTACTGCAGGGATGAGTCCTGCCAAATTAAAATAGGAGTAACTAGATCTAAAGGATCTCTTTTTCTTTAATTTCTTCTCTCCTTTCTTCCCTCTCTCAGTTATACTCAACTTTGTTGAAGAAGACATTTGGATTCAGCACTTTTATGTCTTCTGAGATTCCAAATACTAACAAGGGATCTTCTTTTTCAGTTTGTTCTCACTGTTGTAAGCGCCAGGATTCAGTGGAAGAGGGTGTGAAGGACTGTATGAAGGCCCCCGTGAGCGATAAAGGGACAGCTGAAACATCATCTGTATGACCAGATCGCATTTGCAGGTAGTTTCCTTCACTCCTCTCTTGGCAAAACAGCTTCTCAAATACTATTAGATGCTCGTGCAATGTTAGCTCAAAACACCACAACTATCAGGATCTGCAGTGACATCCCCTGCCATTGCCCCTGTGCTCATTCTATGGGCTTCCCAGCTAAAGCCTGGGCAGTCTTTTAGTGCCTGTCCTGTTGGAGTCATTTGTAGGTAACTCATCCCTACCTCAGGTGCCACTTGTGGCTTCACCTCCCTAGAGGTTCTGACTGATTCCCTGCGAGCCATGTGCCTGATCTGATGCCTCAACATGGGAACATCACTGATGATAGAAATTAAGGATTGACCAAGTGGTGGTAATGGAAGGGGGAATAAAAGAACAACTCCAGCTTTCCCGGTATGATCAGCCATGCCAGTCTGCTTCTGAGATGTCTCCATTCCCTTCAGCAGCTGGAGGAATGGAGACGGAAAAATTTCCTCCCTCAAACTTGCCCAGAAAACACTCATATTACTGAAAGGAGTTACTTTCAATAATGGGGTGTTACAAAAGATGGGCTGGGGAAGCCTGGCTTGCCAAGGTCTTATGATTACAAAGGATTATATTTGCTTTGGCTTGAAAGCTCAGCAGTTTTCAGGGCTGTGTCCTCCAAAAAGACACTTAGGTGAGGAGACTTAAGGGAAGATTAGCAGCTAACTGTTCTTACTCACATCGTTATCCAGGTGACTGCGTTTCCTGCTCTCACCGCAGCACGCGGAATTGCCAGGGTAATGCCGTAGAGCAACAGCTGTGGGGTCCTAGAAGTCACGACTTTGTCACACTGTGCACTGCAGAAATCTAAACGTTTAATAGTTTTGAGTGGAAAGGAGGGGAAACTCTCATTCGGGCCACTCGTCTCATTTCCAAACCTGACCACCCACTCATGTTTTCCTCAGGGGAAGGCCCTGTCTGGAACAGATGCTAGACCCTTGGTTAGCATGAATTTTGGGGAGTTTTGTGATGGGAGTGGCAGGAGTTCACCTACAGAGTGAACCCATTCTCTTTTGTTATAAAAGTTTGCCAGGATTTTCCTGTAGGTGGCTGGTGTTTCCCGGCTCCAGTGCCTGGGACAGCTGCTCTGTGTGGACTGGGATGGGAGCTGTGCTTCCTTAGTGGCCGACTGCCATCTCGTGATGCACTGAGCCGTGTCCTGCTGCTGCTTAAACGGGGAAGCACCTTCGTTAGTCATCCTCACTCCGTTCCCAAGGTTTCTGCAGGAAGCGCTGGGCCAGGCTGCAGCCCACTGACTGCGCTGCCCGCTCAGAACAGCTCCGAGTTTAGGGAACAAGAGCCCTCTTGTGGAGAGCTCTCGCAGGTGATACCTGTTTGTCGGCTCTGCAGCATTACTGGGGTACATTTAAGGTGGGAAAAACAAAAATCAGTGAAATCTTTTCCTTGAGTCCCTCAGGTTCCTCAAGCTGTGCACCCGCACTGCAGACTCCGCTGTTCCTTGTACAGCAATGCTTGCTGCATGGACCCTTTGGCTCTCTGCAAGAGGGGAGCAGCAGGAGAAAACTGCTCACCACGGCTGACAACACAACCTCCTGTGAACGAACGAACGAATGCAAACCCCCACCCACGCCACAGAAGCTGTGGGGTGGCCTTGTTACACTGGGGTCGCTGGGATTCCAACTGGGAGGATCCTCCGTGTTCCTGCAGCGGGGCAGAAGAATGCCATCAGTGGCACACCACGTCAGGACTTCAGGAACCTCTGGCTTGGTGCTGCCTCTGTGAGAATCAGGGGCCTGCAGAGCCCTAGCAGGGAGCCCATGCCTACCTACCCCCTCAGTAACACGGAGCTGCCCTTTGGGAGACCCCAGATCCCAACACACGATCTCTTCAGTTTGTGCCTCCACGTTGTGACTGGGAGCAGCTAAAACTTCTTTTATATTCAGCCTCACACAAGTATCTGTTCTTCATGTTGGAAGACTTTGGATTTGAACTTGACCATTACAGATACACGTCCCTTCTCCCCTAAAGAGGCAATAATGGACACATTTTTCATGAAAAAACCCGCCTTGGAAATGAATCTATATGCCTCATGCTTATTTGCAGCGCTACAAGGGTTTTTAGGGAATAATACACACTGACAGCACTCCTAAGAGCTGATTAATATTGCTTATCTACAGCAGTGGCACAAGTTCTCATAACCTTTCTCTCCTGAAAGGACGGCCTTGCCAACGCAGGCGCTGAGGTACAGCTCCTCCATTCAGTTGCTGTGCGAGGGCACTCAACCTGTGCACACACACGGCCAAGCTTTCACGTGCATTCCTTCCCACCCACGCCTGTAAAGCCCCACTGGAACTTGTGTGACAGTCCGAGGTTATCTCGTGTGTATCTGCTGTAATCAAATGTAGCTCGGGGCCTTGCTTCATAAACATGGGTCTGCTTTTGTGTACACATCTGCCATGGGATACTTGTTAGGGAAAGCTCTGTAGATTTTTGGGAGTCTCTCACAGCAACATAAGGATATTTACTTTGCACTGAACGTTGCTGCTTTCTGCCAGTGTTCTCTCTACCCAGCCAGGACTAGAAGGAATTTCCCTACAGGATGCTAACATTGGACAGGACTCATCTGATCTGGGTGACATTCTTGCCTACTGTGTAGGAAAAAATAGTTTCTCATTTTGAGGGGAAAGGAGGAAAATGCCCCAACCCCCAACAAGCTTCCTAAGCAACTCTGCATACTGACCTAGCTCAACCCTGCCTTGAGTTTGACTGGTATGGTCTCCCTTTTGCTCTGCAAGCTGTACCCATTCCCTCACTGTTCTATCCACGTTATCAGGGCAAACCCAAGTCTGAAAGCACGATGCCATCCTCTTTGTGGGATGTGTTGTTACTTGAGCTGCTTATCTTCCTAGGACACAACAAAGACGTATTCCATCCATTTCACTCTTTTTCTAGTTGGTACATATTGAGAAACTGCTGGAGAAAATAGGAGGATTAAAAGTGCTTTATAGAATATTGAGCTCTGAGATTAAGTAAAAAATAAGACACTGCTCCCTTTCTACTCCTGCAGAGTCATGCTGTGCCATCACCTTTTTACTGCTTTCCCATTGTACCAAGTGTAATGAGAACTTCAGAATATTCTTACAGAGGAGTTTTTGATAGAGAAAAGGAGGTAAACTGGGGTATAAGGAAACAGTTGCACTCGTGTGTTCTGGTTGCAAACCGAACACAAGTGACAGAAATCAGGGTGTTTCCAAAAGGCAGCCTGACCCTGCTGCAGGTGCATGAGTGATGTGTCTCACACTTTGCAGGTTTCCTGTTCTTTCAGCCTCTGCTTGCTCCTTCCAGCACAAACCACCAGCTTCTTGCAGGTTGACCACCCTCTTTTGGCTTTTGCTTCCAAATTTGCTCATTTCCAACACCGTCCTTCCTTATAACCACACTGCAATTCCACCTTGCCAGCCACACCACAGCTCTGCCAGTTGTACCAGCATGTTTTCCGTCTCACTATCCCATGCTCTACTTCTGCTCCTGACCAGTGACTGCGCAGCCTCACAGAGAAGGGTTTGTCTTTTGCACTGTGCCAAACCTTTCTACATCACCACAGACTCCACTAACACTTTCAGTAACTAAAGGAAACCAAAAGTTTCACTGACAAATATGTCTAGCATCAGGTTATTTTTATACACTTGATGGGCAGGTTATTTGGTTAGTTTTTCATTAAGCACTAATATTCTGGATCATGTTTTCTATTGCCTTATGCTGTATTCAGTGAATTGCACACAAATGGTTTCTGTGAGACCTTCTCAGCTTCATATCTGTGTCATTGTAGCAGGTGAGCTGCTCTGTTTACCGTGGGTGTTTTGTATATAACCTTTTTTTTCCTGGGGTTCCTCCTTTAATTGTATTAAAAAATAAACGGTAAACTCGGTTTCCTTTCCTTAGTAATAAAAGATGTCTGTCTGTATGCTGGAGAGTGGTAGAACCTCTCAGTTACTCATTTATAGCCACCATTTCACAGCATCCAGGTAGGTGATGCAGCTGTTGACAAAGCTGTACCAGCTACAGCTGGCATCAAGCCACAGCTCTGTTTGGTGTGCCGACAGCAAGGACAGAATGACACTCAGGTAACCCAGCTCGTGACTTCCACACACCTCACATCTGTCAGTCTGCCAGGGGTTAGCTGAGCAGTGTAGCTACAGATGGTCCTTCTCCCTCCAAAGAGAGGTTCTCTGCAAAAGCAAAACCCAGTGTAAGGTGTTGTCACTGTACCCCTGCTACGCGGGTTACCTACTCTGAAAGTGGAGGGTCGATAACTTCAGTGCTGTGCTTTTGCTGGGGGTGGAGGGAGTGGGGATGTGAAGAATCCCTTACAGGTGTATGAAAAAGATAAACTCTGAACCAATTCTTCACTCCCCATTTGGGAGTCTAAAGAAGTAAGGAAGCGCAGGGAACTAAATTCAGCAGGAAACTGAGAAACAAATGGCTGCTAACCGTGAGTGTAGCTGGAAGTCTCTGCTTCCCCTGGCTAACAAGCAGCATAAGAACATGTAGCAGCCCTCCCTTACACACAGAGAAAATCCACACAACTGCTACACCCTGGCTCTGCCTTCCCTCCCATGGAATAACATCCCTGCATCAATGGTCAGGCACGGGAAAATTAGTATTCTTTAGGCATCACACCAAATACCACCAAATAGGAACAGAGACAGAGCAATGACACAGCTAAATGTCATCAGAGCTGCTGTACAGATAAGAGTGTGGGATATTGGGTGGGGATGTAATAGCAGAGAGAAAGAAGATAGAAAAGAAGAAGATAAGACATTGCTGTGTAAGCGCAATGGCAAAAATGTGACTTAGAAAGGCCCATTTTCTTTTTTGGGGGGGGGCAAAGGACACCATTACTGTCACCAACACATGCAGAGCTTAAAACAGGAAGAGGGAAAGATATATCCATACCTCTGCTTATTCAGAGCCTTCACTTATATAGAAAAGGAAAATCAGAGCTGGTTGATGACAACCCTGAAACACACACATTTCTTCAGTGGAAAAATGAGCTACACTGGGGTGTTTAAAAAATTAAATACTCATTTCAGAAGTCGGAAAACACAACACCTTCTTGAAAGCAAACTGTGCCAAAAATCTGCTTTGGGTGTGTGGAATACGCTCTGTGGGATCGACTGTTCATATTTCAGTCAACAGTAATTATCTGGAAAAGCGTTCAACCAAAACAGATTCTTTTCCTATGAGAAGAACGCCCAAAAATCCTGCCTGGATGTAATTCCTTTTAGTAGGAGAAAAATTTCCAACGAAGAAAAGGGAACAGGAATTCTGACCTCCTGCTCTGAGTGAATGGTCATGGGCCACCTCACCCTTCTGACTGCGAACCATTAACTCCAGCACTACCCACAGGTAACATCTCTGACTTAACAGCTGATCTCTGGAACAAAATAATAGAGCTGGCACTCTCCTGGCTCTTGCCTTTGTTACTGCCTGGGTAGAGGAATGTCTGGTGGGATCTTAAAAGTTCTTCTCACGGAATATCACTGAAGGATGCTTCTCTAGTACCAACACTGTACTAACATAAAGAGCTTATGGACACAGTCACCACTGCTAGATGGCTTTATTGAGTGTCTTGAACCACATTTCTCCCAAAGCTGATCCCCCAATTTCCAACTTTCAAATGAAATTAGAGGACTTTTCATTGTTAAACCGTCCACAGTGCCAAGTCTTCCACCATCGCCACCAGAAATAAGTCATGTTTTCTGTGGCTCCCTCAGACTTCCATTCAGAAACCCGAAACATGTCTTTTTCAGGGTATTTCCATATAATTCCCATCTCCTCCACCCCTCCTCCACACTGACTGCAAAATACCCCAAGTACTGTAGGAACCAAGTAAGAAGCCACTGTCAGCAAGTTCTTCAGGCACTGTCTGAGGAGCAGCTTTCACCAGGGCACAATTAACTTTTGGAATCAGGGCACCTCTAGCACACAAACCATTCATAGGCTCCTTTACCTTGAGTATTTCTACATCGCTGGTGGTTCGGACAATTTCAGCAGTGAAATGGGTTCTACATGAGGCTCTGGAGCCCCCACTCCCTGCCAAACCTAGATGACACTTCCTGGTCTGTAAAGTCTGCATTTCCACCTTCTCAGGTGGAACAGGTTTGGCCATTCCAAGCTCTTTGTGCAGTGATATCCGTCCCTGAACAATGTTTTCAGCAAAACACTTTTTCACAGGATACAACTGCATTCACAGACGACTTCTGTGATCCCTTGACTGAAGGCTTTTACAAGCAGGATCAAAATGCTTTGTAGGTTCTTACAACAGAGATCGGGGGAAGACTCAGTAGCTCTTCAATTCTCTTGCTCTCTCCGTCTCTGGTCTTCCCTGGGCACTGTTTTCTGTTTGGCCTAAGACTTCAGTCACACCGAGCCTGGACTGCCTAAGGAGAGAAAAGAGAGTGCAAAAGCAATTTTATGGCTGTATCCTCCTGACAGAGACATGGCTGCAGAATCCCAGCTCTTGAAAATTTCTTCTAGAACTTGGGAGTTTCAGTAATTCACACGACCGGTGTCATGGCCTTTCTTCCCCCAAACCTCCAGCTACCCTCCTTATTTCACCTCTTTAATGGGGACGGAAAGAAAGCAGCAATGAAGGAAAGACTGGGAAGGCTAAATCAGCAGTTCTCAAACTGGTAGGTGAACAACACCCACAGCCAAGAGAAGAACTGAGGTTTAGAAAGCCTAGTGTGCCGTGGTTTCTTTAAATGTTTGAACACACAGACCCAGACACCCTCCTTGTCCACGACTGGAAGGGGCAGAGCTGTTCCTCACCACTCTGCCAGCTTCTGTTCGTACAGCTCCCTGCGCTCACGACTCCTCTTCTCCTGCAAGGTCTCACCAGCCAAGCCATACATTGCCATTAGGAGGCCTCCTGCAGGGATCCTGGAGGAGGAAGCAGAGAAGTCAGTCACCCAGGGGACACACAACAGCAATAAGTCACTGGCATCAGCAAAAGGAGCATGCAGGGGCCAGATGCCACATGAGGGGAGCATCATGTTCCCCAACACTCACGTCACACAACAGACTAAAGGTACTCCTGTTCTACTGTCACAGCCTCTCTTCAGCTGTGACTCACTGGAGCCCCTGTGATAACACATTTTGAATTTACTCATTGCCAGGCACGCACAGGACAAAGGGGTGGAAGGATTTTTGGTGCCTAATGAAGACCCCATAGAATACCTAAACCATATTTCAGACAGTGACACCTCTGCTCAGCTTCCATCCAGCTCTGGAAGTATTTGTGTTTTCACTGGTAAAGCTCCCTGGGCTGCTTCCAGGCATGCCCACAGCTGACACCATCCTGATGGTGCCAAGCAGCACAAATAAAACTCATTCTCTTGCTCAGGTAAGATCCCCAGCTTCACTTGTGAGGCTATTTACAGGTCAGAACTCTGAGAAGAAATCCCAGCCCGGCTTGAAAAGTCAGATTTCTCCTGAGTTAGAGGTCGTTGTCCTGAAGGACAGAGCCTCTGAGAGAAAACCAAGGGCTCCTCCATGCCCCTGGGAGATTTAGGAGAGTCATGACTGCAAGACACAAACAAAGACATGTGTCACCTTGCAGCCCAGCCATGCAGCTACTCCCTCAGTGTTTCCTAATGGCTGCTGCTCCACATTTCAGCTTTGGAGGAGCCTATGTTGTTCCCTCTAATAAGCAAACAGCAGCAAATAAGATGCTCTACTGAGAGCACTGAGCTCTCACTACTGAGAGAGAAGCAGAACATATCAAGAAACAAAGAAGAAAAGACAAACAGTTTAAAAGTTGGAAGAAAAGTGATCATCAAGAGGTCCCAAAAGAGATACAGAAAATCCCTCAAGGCAAGAGAAGAAGGGAAGCTCCTGTAGCTCCACCTATGATTCCAGGCTCGGTGTGTGCAGCAGACGCAACTCACCCAAACGCCGTTCCAAACACGATGCCGCCCGCCAGGCCCTGCAGACCCAAGTGCATTCTGAACAGGGCTCCTGTGAAGGCTAAAAAAAGAACAAACCCACTGAAACCAGAACAGCCCCCTCCACAGTCATCTCACACCGACATAGGGAGTTGCTTTGCTGCATTTATCTTCTCCATGAGCTGACATCTGCTTTTAACAGAGCAGAAACCAAGTGCCACAGCCAGTGGGACGGAACCTCACCACACAGTCACCACGGTCTCTGCACTGAAACATTGCACAAAGGTCCTTCTGCTTCGGAAAAACTGCCAAAGTTTTTCCTGTACCATAGAAGTAGCTATGAAAGTAAAACCAAGCTCTCTGTAGGCTGGAGCATGATCTCCCTGCCCCTTTTTTCTGTTCAACAATAGCTAATAATAGTAGCTGCCATGTAAGGCAGAAAGGATCAGTAAAAACTGTATCCAACTGTAAGGGCAATAAAGCCTGTAAAACTGAACAAGCAGATCACTTACCCACAGCCCTGCTGCCAAAAGTGGGCATGCAAAACTTAGCATGAAAAGCGCAACCTGTAAACAGCGTGCTGAATTGTTACCAAGCGTGGAAATAAAAAATGCTTTCCTTGTTAAATAGGTGCTTATGAGAGCAGGTTATGCACCAAGTGTTGCCTTTACCCCACACAAGCATTTTTCACCCAAGATACTCCAGCAAGTATCTTGAAGATGAACTGATAACCACAGAACTCCCCAATGGTTTCAGCAGTACATCAGCATCTCTGTTACGAGTAAAGCAGCAGGCAAACAACGGAGCAAAGTCAGTGCAACAAGAAGCAAAACCCAAAAGCACAGAAGCTGCTCCAGCCCAAGGGATGTGGATACCTGCTTATGCTTTTCTGCTACGGCCCTTGCTTGCAAACAGAAGCACACGAGGTTACAGCACTCTTACCTCCTGCTGCAGCAAAATTACTGATGGTGGTTTTATCGCGGTACGCAGACAGGCCCGTGCTCACCACGCTGCAAAGGTAAGGCACAGAAGTCAGCAGCTGCACATGGAGAAAAAGAGGCAGCAAAACAGTCTGAAATAAAGTTGGATTTCATTAAGCCAGCCCTCAGGTTGCCTCTAACTGCCTGGCTGCCCATCTGTTCAGAGCACACACGTGCCAGCCATGACTTCTGTGACTTTACTGCGGGCAGCTGCACAGACACAGGCCAGGGGATATCAGAGTTCCTGAATTGGATCTGGGATATTCTTTCTTTTTCTTTTTTTTTTAATCAAAGATTTTTTTTTCCCATCATATAAAATCATAGAATTAGAATGATTTAGGTTGAAAGTGACATTAATGATCACCCAGTTCCAAGCTCCCACTGCGGGCACGGGCACCTTCCACTGGACCAGGCTGCTCAGAGCTCCATTCAGCCTGGCCTTGAACACCTCCAGGGATAGGGCATCCACAACTTCTCTGAAACACCTGTTCTAGTGCCTAGGAACATGTAATACAACCAAGGATAAAAGAATTTGAGCAGTGAAAAGGTCCTGTCAGTCAGTCAGTCCTGATGTAGAACCTTTACCCCAGAAGCTGATCCGTGTGTCAGTAAAATCTTGCCTTACAGACCGTCCCCACCACAACACCTAAGTCACACTCATGACATCAGCAGGGTCACCTACTCTTGTGGCATCAGATTTCCCTCTGGGTAGGTAAACCAACTCCTCCAAAAGTGTCAGCTAAGCCCCAGAACACTCTCTGTTCTCACTTCAGGAGCCACATCCTCCCCAGCACTTCAGGGAGCCTCCTGCATGACACTGACAAGCCAACAGCAATCCTCCTCTCCTTCCCACCACAGCTAAACTAAAACAATTTGGGTTTTAATTGTGAAACTTGAAGTTTTCACTACTGCAGGACAAAACCTTCAACTTGGGCTTTACAGAAACAATGCTGAGCAACATACTCGTTCTGAACATCTCCGTTCAGAACCTTTTCCAAAGGGCTGGTGGAAAAGGGGCTGATCTGACTGCAGGGGAGACACCTGGTGGAAGACGACGAGGTTACATGCCAAATCCAAAGAAACCTAGGAAAACCCGAAGAAATCAAAAGCTCCAGGAGAGAAAGCAAACAGCACACTAACTAAGCCTAAAAACAGATACCAAACTAAAAGGTGCCAAAGAAACTGAGAGAGAGCGAGGAAGAAATTCAGAAAGAAACAAAAAAATTAGGGAGACAGAAATATAAAATAATGCCAGTCAATACTGTGGGGTCTTAAAAGCAGAAGGAGAACTTTTACAGAACATACCTGCAGAGTGTCAACGCAGGTTTAGGACAACACATAAATTTACTAGTTTGAACAGGAAAGGAGATATTTCTAGCTTAAAAGGGCTCAGCTCAGAAGACCACGCTTAGTTTGATGTTCTATTGCCAGAAATGCACTGAAACACCCAAGGAAGAAAATCAGGGAAGCAGAACGCTATCTCTGCATTGGTTTTGTACGTGTAGGAAAAATCTGAAGGCCTAAAGAGGTCCACAGAACTGGTAGGTCTGATATGCAGCAGCTGCTCAAGAACAAGACAATCCCCTGCAAGTGTCTGAGGACAAGAACGAAGAATTGTGAGCAACACCAGTGTACATAAACTACGAGTAGTGACTACTGTGCGTAACACCAATGTATACAAACCAGGAGTAATGAGACATAGCAGAAAGGACAAATATCAGTGTGGGTTAGAAAGCACTTCCAGAAACTGCCAACACACTTTAACACTCCCTCACAGAAAAACGCACAAGAAGAGACGAAGCGAAAGCAGAAAGAAGCCGTCAAGAAAGGAAAGAACAGTGTTCAAGTCAGTAGCAGCAGGGATCAGATGTATGAACAGGGCTTTTCCACGTTTCGGGTTTGTGTTGGTTCATTAGCAGATGTGAATTCTGGGGCAATTCTAAAAGGTTAAACCCTCTTCACGCTCATGCCTGATCAACCAGACTCATGTTAAGGCAACACCAGGAGCCTCAATCAATCACCAGAGCCGTGGGCACTGCTGGCACAGAAAGCTCTTGGCTACAGGTGCTGAAGGACAAGCACAAGCACAAGGCAGCTCTGCTCCCACTGCCATCGGGAAACACTCACTTGAATATCGCGGTGAAAGCCATGACCCTCCAGCTCCAGCGCCAGCCGTAGCGGATGAAACTCCGGAGAGCAGCACGGTGTGCAGATAGCTGAGGGGACAGAGAGGACATGCCACAGGTCACGGCCCCCTCCTCCTGCCAGCACCACCAGCCCGCTGCCAGCCAGGTCAGGGGACTGATGTCCCTTGGGACTGATACCCCAACTCCGAGGGATCAAGTCAGCCACCTTCAGAGGAAAAGCTGCTCCCAGCCACCAACAGCAAAACCAAGAATCACTTCCAGTTTGGAATGTCAACTGGTCTTTCTAATCCTGCTGCTGAAAGACATCTGGGTGGACTGGGAGGGCTTTTTGAGGACAGTACAGGAAAGCAGCAGAGGAGAAGGGGGAAAAACTAGAAACTACTTCATTATTAAGAGTTCATAAGTATTAATAAATAATAACCATCAATAAATAATAGTAAGTAAATAATAACCATCTACATTAAATGTTAAGATACCATCAAGCTCTGCAGTTTAACACTGGCACTTAAAAGTTTGAAAATAAGAGGGTTTTTAAAATATGTGATAAACAGAAGCTTCACAAAAATTAAAAATGTTGCAGTTAATACCATGAAAGTAAATAAACTTTCTCTTTCAGTGCTTCTAGTGTAGGTGCTTAGCCTGGGTTCCAATATACCAGAGAGTCATCAGAGCGAAGCCAGGCAGTGGTAATTTGCAGATCACTATATCAGGGGCCAAGTCTAATTGTAAGTGATGCAAAATTTATATCAGGCAGACTTTTAAAGGGGTTTTCTTCCTCATAATCCAGGTAACCAACACTTTAATTGAATAACAAGACCTAGAACTTCAAATACATCTATAAAGTGTCACAAATGTTCTTTGTTGCGCTGTTGTTCTGAAAGAATTTTAAATGGTCTTAAAATGACTCACATCAATAAGAAAAGAGTACAATCCCAGTTTGATACTGTGAAGTCTCCTGTCAACACACTAAGATTTAAAAGCCGAAAGCTTTTTCGAGACATATTAATCAGCCATGTAACAGAACGGTAAACTTCGCTACCAACTTTCTTTGTAACGAAGGACGCTTCCTTCAAGCTAACCGGGTGCAATTTGAGTAACGGGGAACCGCTCACTCCCGCAGCAGCCGACCAGGCAGGCTGCACGCATTTACACGCTCCCAGCAAACCTTTTGCCACCAGGTACCAGAACCGGGCACACGCACGCGTCCCACAAACACGAGGCCATCCGGCCTCCTGCGGACGCCGGTGTCACCCCAAACCGCGGCTCCAAGGGCAACTTCCACAGCCGGCGCCTTCCCGAGGCCTCCCGGAGACACCGCGGGCGATGCCCAGCGCTCCCCCCGTGCATCCCCCGGCACCGAGGGGCTCCCGGGGCCCGTACCACGGCATCGGAGCGGTTCTGGAAGAGCTCGCCGTGGCTGCGCTCGATGAAGGCCTTGCGGGCGCTGACGAAGGCGGGCAGCCCCCCGTACAGCCAGCCCACCACGCCCGCCGT
>VZTD01000482.1:834672-849416 GCA_013397725.1 Rhagologus leucostigma
GCTCGGAATCACTTGGCACCGCTCGGAACCGCTCGGCTCGGCACGTGTGAGAAACCGCACTATTACTGATTAATGACTCCAAACATTTCCCCATTTGTGCAGGGCCAGGTTGGCACTGCCCGAGGGAGGAGCTGAGTTTTGGGCGCTGTGATGCCCGCTTGGCATAAGACAGAGGGGGTGCAGCCCCCAGGCTTTGAGCCGCTAAGAGGCAAATCCTGCACGGCGAGATGGTGCCTCTCACGGTGCTCATTGCCCTCCCTGACACAACTCGCTCTGTTGTGAACCCCCTCTTCCCTCGGAGAAGGTCTGGTGGGGCATTCCTGGCTCACCTGTGCTGACACAGATGCAGTTTTCCTGTATTAAAAAGTGTCATAGACCATCAAAGACCCCCAAAGCGCCCCCAGACTCATTTGTGAGGCCTTTCACCAGAGGACTGAAAGCTCCCCACCAGGGCAGGTGCCTGGGCGTTCCCACCGAGGCTATGTGTATTTTAACCCATGGGACTTGGTGGTTCCCAGGATTCTTCCCCCACTGCTGATGGACCATCACTTCGGCCAAGGGCCACCTAAGCTGCAACAATCAAGTCTCATCGCAAGATCTACAGGTGGAACAGCTGGGGGTCTGCAGACCTCTTGTTGTTCTTCTGATGAAGCAACAATGCATCCAGCAAAACTTAATTTGTGTTTGTTTTATTCCAAAAAGCACTTCATTACAAATGGTTTAAAAATATCATACAGAGCTGTTCAGTTTCTTGGAGTGCTATCTCTCTGTTGACTCAAAATAGAAAACCAGAAAACCCTTTTCACTCTGGCACAGTTTTCCTGGGAAACTAGGCTCTTTTAATGCCCCATTGTGTTTCCTTTGCCGGGTAGGATAACCCCAGCACTGGTCCCAAAACCCCAAACACACTGCCCCACTAAACACGTGTCCAGTTGCCACTCCCTGTACCAGGGCTCAGCAGTGCTGCAAGGCCTCCCTGAGGGCACACGTGCACTTAATGTTATTGTTCCGTGCAATTTCCTTCTTCCCTGATCCACACTGACTGCAGACAGGCCTGAGAGCTGTTGCTATCATCCTATTCCATTATAATGTGCTGCTCTCTCAGCCTTTGGGCTGCTTTACCATCAAGGGTGCTCCCCTGGGAGGCTCCTGTGTCCCTCCTGCCACCCCACATTCTCCTGATCACCTGTCTGGGTGCCAGAGAAGATGCTGCTCCCTCTTGGCCTCTCACCTCAGGGGCCACAGAGCGTTTCAGGAACTGCAGTCCTTCTGGGCTCAGAGGCTGTGGTGGGCATAAACACAGAGAGCACAAGCAGCCTGTGACCACCTCAAAATGGGTAATGTGAGCAGTAGCTGCTACTGTGTGACTGGAGACATTCCCTCAACCAGGCTGAAGGAGATGAGAAGAGAAGTGGCACAGCTGTGGGGAAGAAAAGTGAGTACTGAAGTGAGCAGATGTATTACCAGTCTCAAATAAAAAAAAAAACCCAAACTAAAAAACCCCAAAATAATCCTGGAAAGATTACAGAAGGGGATCAGAGCAGACTCTGCACTTTTGAAAAAAGGAGTGCTGAATCTACCTCTGCCAATACTTTCTGTGGGTTCCTAAGGATCCTGGGATGTCTGGCCAGGCAGCTGGTGAGAGATAATTAACACGGGCTCAGTTGTGCTGGGCTGTGCAGGCACCCAGCTCATCTGTTGGAGGACGAACCACGTCTGTCTCAGTTGCCAAGCACATCACCGACGATGGCCACATCACCACCACCTGCTGCTCCCCTGTGAGGTAGGTAGGGTAACTGCAAGGATCATTTATCCTTTCAATGGCATGTCAAAGCCTTACCATCAGCCTCTAAAACCCGACATAAACATAAACTCTAAGCTATCAAAAAAGGTTACCCCCAAATCCCAGTACCTGCTTCTGTCAGAGAACACCTAATATCCCAAGTGCTATCACCCAGCTGAGAAAACATTTGCCAAAAAAAGGGGCAAATATCTGCCAGCTGAGTGCAGCTCACAGTCTGTGTACCTTGCCATGACTTTCAGTAAAAAATCCAGTAAAATTAACAGCAAGGCTTCTCACTGACTGAATGGGATTTAGGATCATTCTGAGACAGGTAGTAACTAAGTCCTAAATGCTAACACCCCTCCTCTAGGCGTGACTGACCACCCTATTAAATAGCCATAATCCAACACGCTACTTAACATTCGTGTGGTGACAGTATAACCAGGTCCCACTGCCTGGAAGCAATGTCCAAGTCAGCCGACTGTTCTCTGTAGCTCTAGAGTAAAAGGTAAGTCTGAGAGAGCAAGAAATAAGCTAATACTGATCTTCAGATTTCCACAGTGATCAGTGTGAGCTGAAGAGAAAAACAGAGAAGTCTCTACAGTTCTGTTTTCAGCCGTTCAGAAGTGATCTCGCTGTAGCTCTTCCTCCTTTTCACTTTGTAAGTCAAGGTTTGGGAATATTCAGACAGCAGGTGCTCCCAGTAGCAAGAGACGTCCTCCATCTCCAAGTGCTCAGTGATGAACTGACGTCCCCTAGAGACACACAAGGCACCGTCAGGACTGTTTTCCAGTTCCTACAAGAGCCATTAGTTTTGGTTTGGATGTATATCAACTTTCACTCTTCCTTGTTTCAAACGAGAAACAACACGCACTGCTCTGTACCGTCCGTTTTAATTTTACAATTTTCATTCATGCTCACAGCTCTGACAGTTGCAGTGCTTGTGCTATCCTCAAGATGGTATTTGCTATCTGGGATAATAAATATCAGATTTCACTTATCACATACAGCTAGAGCAGCACTGACGCATGCTGCTTCAGAAGCCAGCCCCTACCAGCCTGGATAGATAATGTTTACAGTGCAGACACAGCTCCCAGGAGTCAGCTCGCCTCATACTGAGACGAAAGCTCCCAACCTCTGCCAGCTTTCCGTGGGGTTCCTGACACAGGTCACATGTGAACCAAAGAGCTAAGCACAGAATCCTGTTCTCTGCTTCCCCCTGCTTGTTATGAGTGCTCCAGCCCTGCTGCTGTTGTTGCAGAAGATCAGTTATACTGCACCCTACTAATACTAGGTTGTCTTTGATGAGCAACCCCTTCAAAAGCAGTGTAAGAAAACGTTTTGGAAGAAGACTGCCTAATAGCCAGGAAGGACACACAGCTTACCGCTCTGAAATTTCTTGTGCTATGGCATCATTTTCCTTTACAAACTGCAAGAGCTCCCTAAAATGAAGACACAAAAAAAAAAGCTATGAAACAACTGGCTCAGTGGAGAACATCATCCCTTAGCTAAATTGCTGGGGAGGGTGAGGTTAAGAGTCTATAACTGAGTGAAGGTGCTGCTCACCTCAGAGCACAGAAGAAACTTCTTGTCTTGATTGTTTCACATCAGTTCTGGACAACACGCTGAAATCTGGGAGCTAACATTTTGGCCCACTGGTAAGTTCCTCTTCCCCCTTACCTGTGCTGCAGGGCCCACTTGCAAATTTCAGTGTCTAGTGCCTGCTGATTTCTAAGAGTGACAGACCTACATGCTCCAGTGAAACTGTACTCCCCAAGTAATATGAGCAAAGGATTCTTTGGAGGCAGTGATGAAGAGGAAAGACCATGATCTCCAAGAGTCTTTCCCTGATGCCTCAGAGAGGAGGCACTTCATGGCCTAACACAAACCATCCCACCTTCCCAAAGGCTTTCCCATGGTATGGAATGCTCCATGGAGCGGCCTCAGGCCTCACACCTGACATCAGAGAGGTCTGACTGGACCGGGATGTAGTGGACCCAAGGCTTCAGCTGCGGGTAGAAGAACTCCAACCACTCTTCTCCGACATGAAAGACAAGCGAGCCGCACAAGAAAAGGTGTTTCAAGCGGAAGCTGGCCGCCACTCCCCGGAAATTAAACAGGTACCTTTAAAAGGATGAGCAAAGAGAGGGACCTGATTACACATTTTGTGTGAGGAAATACACTAAGGTGTGCTGGTCTCCAGGCAGCAGTGAACCTCCCCTGACAGGCAGAAGCTGGGGGCCTCCCTCACACTGAGCAGCACATCAGTCGCTAAAACAGAGGAAAGGCATTTGTTTGAAGCTGCTCACAGGAAAGGTGAGCTGAAGTTCAGGATGTGCTCGGTGAGTTTCTGCTGTCTGTCAAAACTCAGTGAGAAAATCAAAGTGTGAGGCGTTACCTCTGATAAAGGCACCTGCCTGTGACAAACTGAAGGAGGCCTCATGGACAATTGCCAACAAGGCATGGAAGGTCACAGCATGGATCCCGTGACCCTCTGGGGTCATGCAGAGACTCTGCCAACCACAAGGAAATTTTTCCCAGTTCTCTCTTGCCTTGCAGTGAAGGTTTTCTGTTCACTGTTGTGCTTTGCCACATCTATCTCAGGTTATTTTTTCCTCTGGGATTCTGCTTTAATCTGAAGGTAATTGTTCCATATTAACTTGGGAATGCAACCCTAGGAGGTTAAATGGGCCAGCACACAACTTTGCAGATAACAAAGAATCCACAATTTTGTTTTCAGTATTTTCTGCCAAGTTAGTAAAGTGGGCTTGACTGCGGCAAGGGGGTATTTCTATTACCAAACTGTATCTCAGAGGGATGTTTGTTTGCTTACTTGTTTTCTTTTTCAGACCCACATTTCTCCTATTATATGGAAAGTTGTTTTTCCTACGGGTAAACCTCCCCAGCACATATAACTAATCTTTGAAGTCAAACATTTTGGGATGGGGGAAGAGAGCTCTTCCTTTAATGAAGCTATTTTGGGTGAGATGGAGTTTATATATTATATATATTTTGGGCAAGGTGGGAATTACAGCTAAATTTAGTTCAGCAGTAAATGACAAGGAGTAAATCTGAAATTACTTTGTATCCTTTGTATTACCTAGGAGCTCAAGGCAGGGACAAAGAGCTCACTGTATTAGGAACTCAACAAATACATGTAGAGATGTAATAAGAACGTGGTCTGGAAGCAAGGAAATGCCTCTGTCCAATTCCAGACACAGCTCCCACCATCCACGACCTCAGCCAAGCCAGCCTGCTGTAACACCTGCACTGAAGGGAGCAGACAAAAGTTCATGTTGACCCTACCACCCCGGGCTACAAGAAAAGTGTGAGGAGATCTCAGCCTACACCATATGATGGGCTGGGGAGCATCAGAGTTGGGCAGTGTCTGAGTGACAGAAGGGAGAAATCTGGGCTACAGTCTAGTGAAATACAAAATGAGACAAGTCAATCACATTTGCACAAAAACACAGATTCAGCCAAATGACTGAGCTCTTATATCAGCAGATTCTGGCTGGCAGAATCACAACTAGCAGAAGAAAAAGCAAAACATCTGACACACAAGTGCATACACACTAAGAGTTTATATTGTACATAGAAACCTGTGAGAGTATTACACCAAAAAACCTTCACTAAAGTAGTTAAAGAATAAAAACCTTTGTAAATCAAAACCACATTCTCCCAAACAACATAAAAAGTATGATTTAGTACTATGTCTGCTCCATCAGATTTCAGGTTCTCTCTTTTACTACGTACACTCACTGGCAGCACTTGTCATGCTAAGCTCCCAAATTTTCAACTGTCTTATATCTGCTCACAAGCTTTCATAGCTACATGGAGCTGGTTGTTGAATTAGACCTTAAAATTAAAATGAGACCCTACACCATGCAAGGAAAGAATAACCCAGAGCCCTTGAACAGCTTTACTAATCAAAACTCTTACTTGTATTTGCAGTGATCAACCAGTGGAATTTCCTTTGCAGGAGGCTTTCCTAAGGTATCCTTAAAATAAAGAGAATTAAAAAAAAAAAAAACAGAAAGCTTCAAATGGTGATTTAATTTGTTTTCCTTCTCAGTCAGAAACAAAGGTGATGTGTCAAAACCTTCCATTCCCACTTCAGAGAAAACCTTCTCTGGTGAGCTGTTAGAAGGATTATAAAGAATTCCCAGCCCTTCAAACAAGAAAAAAAGCTCAGTAAATTACACACTGCCTGTAAGTGAATGCCAGCACAAACACATTAAATGATAATGTTTTGTTGGCAGCTACGGAGTGGAAAACAGCTTGGGACAATGGACTGTGTGAAGCCAAGTGTAACCAGATTAGCCAAGACTGTCTAGAGAGAGCTGGACTGTAGACTAAGTAAGAAACTAAAAAGTTATCAGCAACAGTTATCAGAAAGTTATCCACAATAGGATCAAGAAATGGAGAAAACAGAACAACATTTAAAGACTGACAACACCACACAGGCAGCTCAGAGATAGAAGGGGAAGGGTTGGCCAATTTTGTTGTTGTGGGAGAGGAGGAGATTGGCAGAGATTCATTTTCTTATGTGTTCTGCTTTCCTTGAACAAAAAGCGTAGAAGCAAGAAAAGTGTTTGGCCTGCCAGGCTCTAGAGACTCCTTCCTTTCATCTGTCAGAGAGGTGCGGCCATCAAGGGAACTACAAACCTCCTCCACTCCAAAGGATCACCCACAACTCTCCAACAAGATGTTTCTCACTCATCAAAGCCATCTTGCAATGCCACCCTTTGTGGCCTTCACACTCAGAAGACAAACACCCACACACCTTTTCAGACTTCCAAGCCTGGTTTTTAGTGTACTCGGCGTCAACAAGTTCCGGGTTTTCTCGGGACAGCAGGATGAGGGGATCTCTCTCAGGGCTTGTTCTGAAAAAGAAATGCTATCACTAATTGCCAATCCACATGACTCAACACAGCTAACAGACTACAGAACTCAAGGCGCTGCTTCTTTCTGAGGCTGACCTCCCTACGTGCCCCCAAAACATTACAAAGTGTGTACCACAGCGTATTTCTGTCCAAGGGTATATTAACAGAAGAGAATGAGTTATGGGTACCAAAATTATTTTACTTACTATATATTTAACAGTATTATTTAAACCATTCCCAGGACAAATCCTGCTTCCTTCAGGCTTTATCCTGATAGGTGCCAAATGCTTTAACTCTCTCCTTAGTCACAGAGAGTTAGGAGATGCTCAGCATCTTCAGCAGTGATCCCTCTGAGAGGACTTTAAAACACTGCTGATAAACAAGGTTACGACATCCCTGAGACACATTCCTCATCACTTCCTGAGCCTACCTGGTAAGCCATCAAATCCTTCCCTATTGGGGAAGGGGAAGAAACAAAGTATGGGGTTTAACATTGTTTCAAACTGTCACTGGAGAGAGGCCAAAAATAATCTTCTCTTATCCCCCACCACTCAGGTAACTTAAGGCCAGAATACTTTGCACAGCAAATAAAGCATCCACATTGGCAGGAAGCATGAACAGCAATATTAAATCTTTAAATTTGTATCAAGCACCTGCAGTTTCCTTCACAGAACAAAACAAGCGGGTTCCTGAGGTGACAGTTTTAGTCATTAAGAAATAATGTGGCAAATCCATCACAACTTCTGTTTCCAGTATTAGGTGATTATAATAAACTAGTTGCAAATGGCAATTCTTACGGAGAATAACTAATGGTGCAATGCTGTACAACGTCTCCCTTTCCTTACTTTTGGAAAACACACTCTGAGTTACACTTAATTAGGGATTAGGTTTTAGAGACATGGAAATTTCTACATACAGAGAGCTGTCACAGCCTATGTTGGTAGAATCTTCTGTTGCAGGAAAATATGCTCACCTGGATCCTCGGAAATATCCTTTAGAGATTTTTTTCTTCCATGGCCATTTTTCTGCAGATCTGAAAATATTTTTTACACACGGCAATAAATGATTTAATAGAACCATGAAACAGCACTCTCATCAGCTTTCACAGCATGATGTCTTTTTCTATTCTTCATTTTTGATGGAAATCACTTTCTTCATTATAGCAGAAAAAACCTCTCAGCCAGGTCCAATGAAACAGGTTTTCCTGTGAATATTGTGTTTAAGGCAACATGATATAGGCTACTTTCCAGAACACCTTTCAGTCAAAACAATGTATTACACACAACCCCCCACCAAACCTTGAAAGGTATTAAAAGTTTACCTAAGATTTGAGTCCACTTTTTGCACCGTGGCTTTATTTTGCTGTACTTCACTGAATATGGATAGTGAAAAACCACTAGAGAGTTTCTAATCAGTCATTTCCCACTAGAAAACAAAACTACCAATCAAGAAACAAAAAACCCACCTAGTGTTTTGCACTTAAAACACAGGAGTTCATTGTTTCTCCTAATCACTTTCATTTTAAACCTAATCAAGTCCTTCAAAATAGCTGTTCACCTGAGTTTTTTTCTGTCAGTGCAGTCACCTGCCTCACCACCTCTCAGGGGAAACCTGCCATACTTTTCTACTGCACCTGGTGGAACATGCAGGCCCTGACCCCCAAGTTGATCTACCTGTGCAGATCAAGCTTTGCATCTCCTTATAACTCACAAGTGACACAAGTGAAAACACAAGGATGAGTAAATGCTTTGGACCTCCATTACACTACAACACATTAAACTTTAGCTATGAATAGTCACGTAGATCTTCAGATTTTGAAGAGGGAAAGATTCAACCTTGCATTCTGATGTCAAGTCAATTACATAGAAGTGTTTTTTGCTATTTTGTTTCTGTGTTCACTCACTGTTGCACACTTGGTTTGTCACTCTCCACGGGAAGCAGCCCCTTACTCTGCTAATAAGCCTAAAGATCCTGCCAAAAGGAAGACTCCCAGCCAGAAACATCTTCTGTCTTAGCTCAGTAGTGACTCTTGATTCTTAGGAATTATTCCAGGTTTTGCTATTGCACAATAACACTCAAGTAAAAGCAGATCTAAAGAAGGCTTTCCTTTAGCCTTCCAGAAGCTTATACAAACATCCCGGATCATCCCTGCAGCGAAAAAAACACAGTTCCTAGAGAAGTAGTTGAACAGAAAGAAAAATATTTCTGTATGTCAGGGGAGATTTCTGCAGGCAAAAGATAACTGCTACTTTATTGACAAACCTGCTCTCCCCAAACCCGATAGTAATCTGGCCCTGACAGCATGAAGGATGCGCATAGTTTGTCCTCTGCATTCCTTACTAAAGGGTTGCGAACAGAGCTAATTATAACTTCCAGTTACATCATCCAAGGTTTCTATGGAGAATTCCCACACAGCAGTTAGGCTGTAGGTAGTTAATGTGAGGCAGCAGGACAGATCACAGGCCAACAGACCTACGGTCTTAGACATCAACACTGGCCCGGTGCTGCCCAGTGCAAGATGGATCTTTGTCTTCCATGAAATCTCCCCCCACACACAACCATTTCCAAAACATACCTTCTGAGGTCCTCTCTCATGAGGTCCCAGCGCCCTAAACCTGTTGGGTAAATTGGCCAAACAGCTGGTCCTCCTTCCCAAAATGTCCAGGCAGGATACATGATATCATTGTATTCAGATGTCTTGAGAAAAAGGAGAGTAATGCAAGAATGAGAGTAATATCTACTTTGGTGTACTGACTGAGCCCACCAGTAACAACTGTTCCTTCTGGGAGCTCTGTTGGCTTTCTCTGTTACGCTTCCATGAGAGGCCACAAGAGCTTTGCAGTCACCATTTTCTGGGCTTACAGAACCACAGAACTAGTAAGGTTGGAAGGGACCTCTGGAGATCATCCAGTCCAACCCCCCTGCCCAGGCAAGGTCACCTAGAGCAGGTTACACAGAAACACGTTCAGGTGGGTTTGGAATGTCTCCAGAGAGGGAGACTCCATGACCTCCCTGAGCAGGGTTCATATGACGACAGCTTGATACCGAAATGCTTCAATGATTTTTACAAGGCCTTGTCTTGCTGTGTGATGACACAGGACTTTCATGTAGAAAGTAGCAAAAGAGATCCATGATGCAGCTGATTAGTAGAGAGCAAAAGACCTGAGCTCAACTCACCTTTCTAAAGGCTTGTGCCTATGTGTAGCTAGAAATGTTTTCTTCTGATGATAAGCCAAGAGGCATTATTACCTCCTCAGAGACAGAGGCACTTAGAGACACTTTGACATTAAGGTTTCCAACACTTCAGTTCATTCCAGCCTTCCTAGAGATCACTTAACAATTCACTGTAACTGATATCCAGGTCATGTAAGAATTCCAGTTCCCCACTCCTGTTTGGTTGCTTAAATCCCCATGTATCATCAGAGGGAAGACCAGCACTTAAGTAAGACTAAACCCTTCCACGAAACCAGACTATAGGCAACTCTCTTGCACTAGTAATAAACTTCCTACACAATTATCCACCTATCTGTCACCTGGAGATACTGCAGAGTCCAAGGCCACCAAGGTAGCTGGGAGGTTAGTGCACATGACTTATGAAAGGGGCTGAGGAATGGGTTTGTCCATGCACAGGAAGAAGAGGCTTAGGGGAATGTAAATGCCATCTCCTACTGCCTACGTGGAGAGTTCAGGTGGAGGCACACTCTTTTCTGAAGTGCAGAGCCAGAATGATGGCAACAGGCTTTGATTACAAGAAGAGAAATTCCAATTAGATAGTGGAAAATATGTTTGCATTCTGACAACAGGTCAAACTCTGCCTGTGGACTCCCTGTCCTCAGGGATGCTCAGATCTGAGCAGAATGCAGCCCAGAGCTGCTCCTGCTCTGATCAAGGTGCTGGACTGGGTGACCTTCAGGGGTCCCTTCCAACTTGAATGAGTGTGTGCTTCTCTATCTGCTCCTTCTCAGTCCTGCAACAAACAGGCACTGGTAACAAACCACGACAGCTCCACCACTGCTCCACGGTCACCTTCTGCAACGCAGAATAGGACAATACTTCAATCCCTTATGCTTTCTGCCTTAGAAAGCCCATGGGACCAGCACCCTGAAGTCTTCCTAACACTGACTGGTGAAATGTGAACTGTGTCTGGGTCACTGGGTTTCAATTAAGACAGGGTTGAGGTTGAGGTTACAGTTCAGATACTGGACAACAGTGAGTGCAGAGCTCAGTTTCTTGCAGGGCACCCAGGGGCAGAATGATGAATACAGCTGCAAAGATTAAACTCCTGCAACCTGCTTTGGAAAACCTTGGATTCTGCTAGCTAGAGTTAAGGCTGTGCAATGGTCAAGGGGCAAAACAGCTTGGCTTTACTACTGCATTGAAATCTAGAGAGAATTTTAGGATCTCCAGGGAGTAGGCAACAGTTATGGATCATATTATGGTTCAGACTGCACAAGCTGAACACCTGGGTTCAGAGTAAGATGCTGCAAGTTAGCAGAAACAGAGCTGGGTTTGAACTAGCAAGACCAAATAGGTTTTTGCTTCTCTTTGCATCTTACTGTCTGCTGGATTTCATCCAAGGACAGGCTCAGGGTTAGGCTGCGAAAGTGCAGGATTTGGGCAAAGCAAGATTAGCCAAAGCTTGAGGTGTAAGAACATTTTGCTGGAAAGAATGAGACACTATGCTACAGTCAGGTTTAAGAGTCGGAGACGTAGGAAAACATGCAGGAGGGTTCTTGAGCCTGGGAACAGAGAAGAAAAGAGTGATTGTCTCCATGCACGCATGTGCCTCTGCGTGTGTGTGCGTGTTTGCAGGCAGAAAAGGGAATCCAAGGGAAAAGGATTCACAGAAGATGACAATATCATAGAAAAAAAAGGAAAAAACACCCATGTGTGGTACCACAAAAAGAGGACTAAAATATTCACATTAAATGAGATTAATCGTATGACAACTGACATGATCAAAAATCCTTAATGTTACTGATAAACTATGGCTACAATTTTAACAGAGGTATTGTAGCAACTGGGAGGAATGCTGGCACATATCCCATTCAGCTGTGTATCATTCCACTCCAGCAGAGGTACACTTTTTGACCTGGAAGAGGAGCTAATGAGGGGAAAAGCTGATCTATCAAATAGATCTGCAAGTCTGTCTGCCAGAAAACTGGAAGTGAAAGGAAACAAAGGGCAAAAAGGAGCAAGCAATTTTGATGCAAATAAAGCCTTCTGAGAACCATCCTCAGAAATACGTTCCAAAGAGAAAGAGGGACATGCACTGTTTGGAAATGCTCAGCTTTTAAAGGCAGGTGTACCTTACTGAAGGAGAAGACTGGGATAATGGGTTTCATCCACTTGGGAACCTGGGGGTAGTCTCGCACATTGATCACCATTTCCATGTCCGGGAGGCGGTGGATGATCCCCAGAATGAAGTGCTCAACTCCACTGCATCTGTGGAGAAATGACACATGGCAAAAGGGCCATAAGAAGGCATCAGAACCCTGCAGTCTCTTGCAGGCCTTTCTCTGCACAGAGGCAGAAGAGATGGTGAGCCTAAGCCATACCATGATGCAAACTGGGAGCAGCCTCCAAGTCCCACTGCAGTATGGACACCAATGAAGCAACATATCCTATTAAATCTGGCCTGATCTGAGCTTTCTCTGGGATCCCACAACCAACCGACCCTTTGTACACTGACGTGCAACAGTGACACTTTCCTGTTGATACATTTAAGCCTAAGAGTTTATTTTCTAGGCCCCTGCTCTGATTCAGACCTCTGAAATACCATTGGGCTCAGTGACTGGCAGTGTTGGTAGTACTCCTCTGTCCCAGCTAGGGAGAGGAGATCTGCACAGCTCTTACCTTGCAGGGAACATGCAGTCCTGCTCACGGTACAGCTTGTTTTTAATTATTTGGTAGTGTGTCCCAAGCTTCCGGCTCACCACATCCGACATTGTCTCCTTGGAAATGCCGCCTCGAAAAGGAGCCAGGTCCTGCTTCCAGACACTGAAACAAAACCATCAGCCATTATTTTGTACTATAGGGAGGATACTGCGCATTAAATTATTGCAGTGTGCAGAGCAGGCTTCTAGCTAAACAAGCTCCATGTAGCTTCTAGCAGCTCTGATGGGAGAATTGAAGTCACTTGGAAGTTCCTCAGAGACTCATAGGTCCAAGCTTCACATTTTTACCTTCGTGCTGTTTGCCTGAACACAAAGCCCAGCACAGGACAACTCCAGTTACTCTCCCACAAGAGTACCCGACATACCCTGGCATGTTTTGGGTAAAAACCTTCAGCTCACTTCACCCTCGTGTTCTGGCCCTCCACAAATGATGGGGCACTCCAAGACTAAACTCCTCACACAATGTCATGCTATGTAGACATCAAAAAAGAAGGTAACAGTCTAGTTGCATGAAATACCATCACCCAGCAACACTGGGTGAGTGAAAGCTGGCCCAGGAGGGCAGGCCCATGCAGCACGTGTCCTGTGACTTCTGCACATCACAGTGAGCTCCAGGAACACAGCGTGGAAACACAAACCTAATGAATATAAGAACACACAGCAGGAGGATGCAATTCATATAAATTTAGTCTAAAGGTCCTCCGACATAACTGCTTGGAGCATGCAATAAACACTGTCAGATTGTAACAGTCGAGGAAACATCCTTTGCCTTTAGGTAGACATTGCATCAATGTTTCAGTTTAAGAAAACACTGTGGGGGTGATCCCACTATGCAGGTGGTCAAACACTAGTACAGACTGCCCAGAGAGGCTGTGGAGTTTCTTTGATATATTACTGTTCAGATATTCAAAACCTGACTGGACACAGTCCTGGCAAACCTACTTGAGCGGAGGAGTTGGACTTGATGATTTCGAGAGGTCCCCTCCAACCTCCAGAATTCTGGTATTTCCTAATCAGGCAGAGAGCAGTAAAACTATGTCAAGGATTGCCATCATGCAGATGATCTGACCACAACAGCATGAGCAGTCTGGCAGGGATGCAAACGGGATGAGCTTGAGAACATGAAGAAAGTTGCAGTGTCATGGCACATCCATAGCCATCCTAACTTCATGTTACTACTGACTATCACGTTCTGCAGCAGATTTGGAGGTTGTAACCACTTGGGAAGGTGTTTTGCCCAAGGGTGGGCAGGAGCTGGTGGGGTGTATGTTTAAAGATTAGGATATGTCTTTAGGCTGTATCTGGATTGGAACTCGAGAGAAGGACTGGAAGGCTCAGCTAGAAGAGACTTTCCCTCATCAATATTTCAAGAGCAATGAAGATCAAAAACTCCAAACGGAGTGTACAAACAGTTGCTCAATATGACTCATCTGATTTTAAAAGCCAATATAGCACTCAAACTCCCCAAGTGAGTGAGCACATCTGATACTTTTAAACAGGAGGCTTAAAGTTGGGCACGTGCGTTTCTGCATCTGAAATCCTAATCCTAAAAGCAGAAGAATGTGGTAACTCCTAAATTCTTTTTACTCCTTTAAATAAAAATGCTGCTTAAAGGTATCAAACCCCTCCAGTCCTACTGAGTGAGAAGGCAGGAGTGGGTTGTTTAGACAAATGCCACCAGCTATGTGCATGGTTTATTGTGTGGTCACACATGAAATGCCAACACACTGTATGTTCAGTTGCAGAGAGTAACAAGGTGTGTGACCAGCGGCGGTCCCATAGCTGCAGATGTGACACCTTTGGGCCAAAATATTCCCTCGCTAATCCCCAAACCACCAGAGCTGTCGAAAGTATTCCCTCCTATGTCCGGAGACCTGCGCAGCGGAAAGGAAACCAGTCTCTCACCTTTGGTGGCAGCTGCAATTTTCCTTTACACACGGCTCATAGGCTTCCACAGCTTTCTTAATTTGGCCAGTTATCGTCTTCCACTTGGCATCTAAAACACACAGGAAGGAAAAGCCAAAGGATTCGATCCATCCGCCAGCAGAACAAGCGGCGGGGTGGGGAGGCGGGGAACGGGCAGTGGGGTCGGGCGTGCCTTCCAGCCCGGGGTCCGCCACGGGGTGCTGGGGGAGCGGCCCGCCCGGCCCCCCGGCCCCGTCCCGCATTCCCGGCCCC
>VZTD01000482.1:849450-866918 GCA_013397725.1 Rhagologus leucostigma
CCGAGCGCTGAGGGGGCGGGCGGACATTCCCGTGTCGTGACACAGTCGCGGCGGGCTGCGATAGATGGGACCGTGCTGCACAAGCAGCCGCTGCCCACAGGAGCTCTGAGTGTGCACCTGGGATAGCCCCCCCACCCAAATATCCTGCTAGCTCCGCCCTCAGGAATCCCGCCAGCCTCACAGGTCTGCGTGCCTGCCTGCTGGCCCTCGCTCCCTTTGGGCGTTTTTGGGGGAGAACTTCCCTGGACGCCTGGATTCGTCAACCAGCCTGTAAGAGGCTCTTTCTCCTGTCCCGACCACTCGCTGTTGCCAAGGCCTGATTCAATTTGAACATCTAGGGTAAATTCACAAATCTCATCATTACAGTATAAAGGTTCAGACTGATTTGTATAAATTTCTCTGCAGCTTCAGGGCTGTGGATTGCAAGGAATCATAGAATCATCGAATGGTTTGGGTTGAAAGGGACTTTAAACATAATTTAGTTCCAACACCCCTGCCATGGGCAGGGACACTAGACCAGATGGTTCAGAGTTCCATCCAACCTGGCCTTTAACACTTCCAGGGATGGGGCATCCACAACTTTAGGCAACCTGTTCCAGTGCCTCATCACCCTCACAGTAAAGAATTTTTCACCTAATATCTTATCTAAACCCATGCTCTTTTGGTTTTAGTCCATTTCTCCTTGTCCTGTCACCACACGCTTTTCTAAAAAGTCCCTCTCTATCTTTTTTCACGTACTAGAAGGCCACAATTATATCACCCCTCAGCCGTTACTTTTCTAGGCTGAACAAACCCAATTCTTTCAGCCTTTCCTTGCAGGACAGCTCATCCATCCCCCTAATCATCTTGGTGGACCTCCTTTGGACTCGTTCCAACAGGTTGATGTCCTTCAAGGTTTAGATGATCTTTAAAGATCGCTTTCATCTCAAGCTATTCTATGGCTCAATGAGAGAAGAGAACTGAGAATTGCTGGTTGAGCACCATCAACATAATGCATAGGACCTTCACTTTGCAAAATGGTTTGTAAGAATGCAATCTTTAAAGCTACCCTCCGCTTATTGTTTGGTATTTGGTTTGGGTCAACTTGGTCATATTTGGCCATCCTTTAAGAGACAGGCTTATCGCCTTGGTGCGAGATGCAATACCTGTGCTGATAAGCTGCCAAATGAACGTAGGTCAGAGGGGCTGGGGTTAAGCAGATACCATCCAAACACAAATCCAGACCAGTCAATCTACATATCCTCCCAAGGCTGAATGTGGAAAGGTCTGTGCCATCTTCACAGGGTCTGTCTATTCAAACGTCAACTAAACCTTCATCTTTCCTAGCTTGGTGGCCTTGGATTTCAAGAAGAGGAGCTGTGGCTGCTCATCAATAGGAAGGAGCCACATTTACGCTAAGTTTCTATAGAGTGAATTCTGATAAGCCACAAAAGCCCCCAAGTCCACTTGTCATAAAGGCCTCTTTCGTGTGAAACTGAATTGGTCCTGTAGGTATTTGTAGATTTGGGTGGAGAAATGATTACCAGAAAACAGACCAAAGAGGAAAAGCCATGTGCTGACAAGGGGTGTGAAGGTTTCCCAAGGACTGCTAAATTCCAGAGACCAGTAGTTCTACTGAATTTGCAAGAGCTGATAAAATCCAGGCACCGAGTCCGCTCGCTCTGTGCAAGGCCACAAGTGAAAACTGGGATCAACCCCTGGCTGCGTGGCTGGAGGGCAGCAGCTCCTACAGGCAAAGCCTGCAGGATCAGGTGTGCACTCACTGAAGTAAGTGACTTTGAGGGACTTTCTGAACACCTGCTTGGAACGTGCTGGTGCCAGCACAACCCTCTACTGGAGTTGTCCTTATGAGGGAATGAGCGAATCTTTGTGTGTTATCTGCTATTAATAGTAACAACTTCCTAGAGTGAAAACCTTGAGTACTTCTGGCTGTCTCACCCTAAACTCTTGTTGCACAGCCAAACATTTTTTAAGCAAATCAGGAAAATTAATCCCTTCTTTTCATCTTCTCCTAGAGATCCTCTGTCTTTGTTTTGATTTCTGCATAGTGGTCTACTTTCTTTCTTTTCCTCCGCAGACCCCCTTAGAGCAGCAGTAGTCATAGATCCAAGTAGAGGTCAGTCTGAAGACTCCCCCAAAAATGTGAACCTTAGCATGGTAAAAACAAAAAATTGTCAATACTCTTAAATATCTATGTTCGCCTCCACTGGCCTCACTCAGCCTTAGCCATCTCTAATCCACCCATTACTTCTAGCAAAGTTTTCTGTCTTCCCTCTCAGGTTCCAGACCAGATTTTCCTGCTTCTTTCCTGGCTGACTGAATAGAGACATCAGCGCACTCTTCCAACACCATTTCTGTTTGTTTCTCACAGCTCTCTGCTAGTTTCCTACACAGCCAGTAGAGCTGTAGTAGTTCACTCTGTAGCAAAGGTTATTTCGGGTACTTTCTCTGAAGCAAATAGTAGGAGTGGTAGTCAGCATAAATGTTTAATAGGCCCTGAGAGCTAAGACTTTAAGATGAAGCTCCTTTTGAAGCTACATTTACAGCCTCTGCTCTCCCAGGCTTTGTATAATGAAAGCACCCCAGGCCACTGTGGTGTGGTTTTGGCATGTGCTGTAGTTCCCTCCAAGCACCTTGGATGGTTGTAAGCCTCAGAACCCCTTGACTCTCACTTCAAACACAGCCTTCTCCTCACCTTCTCTACCTTCTTAATTTCCTGTAAATCCAGAGCTCCATGCAGGAGCATCTGGCTCTGATCTTTGATACCCTCCCTCAAACACAGCCCCTCCCTCATTTTTTTTCTCTGCCAAATCAAGCATAAACACCCACGAATTTACTTTCATCCTGTTCCATGTGCCTGGAGTGGAAAATCACTTGGCTGTAAATCTGGTGCCCTTGCTTTACATATTCAACATAGGTTAGAAGAAGGGTGCTTGGGAAAGAGTTTGGTTCTCCAAGCTTCTTATAAGATCGAGTTGAAGAAAACATACTTCCTACATGTTGAGTTTCTCTCAGAGCTGTGGTCTGGCTTTTCTTTGCTGCTGCTTGAGCAGGGGTGGCAGTGGGGGTTGTTCTCCTTTAATTCATCCTTCTGTGCCAAGTGGAAGTCCTAGGCTTCCTGAATTCCTCAGATAATGGGGGATATTTCCTATGAAGAACGGCCATCTCAGCAGAGGGAAGACAGAAGCTGTACAGGCTGCCGAGCTTCAAAACCTGTGATTGACATCACCAGGGCTTCTGGGGATGGGTCCAGTCTTTCTCATAAGAAGCCACACAGCTTCTGGAGAGTCAAGATTGCTTCCCGTTGGTGAGATCCTTGCGGAGCTTCTTTTCCCCTTGGCTCTGAGCTGTGTCCCATAACATGCAGCCCTGTGGAGGCATCGGACCGTGGCTGTCAGGATTCAGGAAAGCTGGCCACAGCTGCAGTACATGGCTTGGGGATGTTTGGTATTGAATATTCAATTATTTTACGCAAAGGAGGGGAATTATAAAAGTGTTACAGAAACTGGAGCACTGCAGAGAAGTGTAGTGCCAGAATGGGACACCCAGTAAGGGTTGGGGTCGTGAACGAAGGCTCAGACTAAGACTCTGCAGGGTCTGCAGAACCTCGGGGTTGGACTGGGCAGAACAATGCCGGAGACCCCAGAGTTCGGTTCTGATGAAACCCCATCAGAGTGTGCCAGTGAAGGAAGTCAGTAACCCAGCCCTCAACCCAGCCTGAGGATTTGTCAAGGCAAAGGAAACAATAGAGCTTCCAAGAAACAGTGGGAAAGGCATCTGTAGCTGAAGCCCAAGGTCAAAGTTTAAGTAGCTGTGCATGCTGTGTGAGCAACACAAACCAACTACATCTGGTGCTTGGGAGAAGATGCAAGAACTGAAGTGGTTTCATCCCTTGAGGGATTTGTATGTGCCAGAGGATTCCTGTGCTCATGACAGTGATGACAGTGTCATAAAAATTCTTTCATATTGGTAGCAGAGTGTAGCAGCCCCAAGCAGGAAGAAGGACACCTATTTAGTGTGTGAATTGAATATGTAAGTACACATATAAACGTGGGGCCAGGAACATATCTAAGGCTTTTATTTGTATCCCTTAAAAACAGTACACACAAATCCATCTTTCTCGGAGGAGTTAAGAAAACCTAGGACTCTTGCACAGAAGGATGAACCGAGTTCTGGTTTCTCCTAAAGACACAGCAGTGTCTTTACTGGTAGTGTCTTTACTACCAGTGCCATTGCTGCAGCTACTTTGTTTCCCGAAGGCCACTATCACTGGAGAATTCCTAGATGTTTGTGACTCCACGGACATTAAGCCACTGAAGCTGTTAAATTATCGAAGCGTGGAACTGTAATTGTTAGCATCTTGTGAACTGAGGGTGACTAAAAGTCACCAACACCCCTGCGCAAAATAAAAACTGGAAAAGGCAAATTTGTAGTGGTGGAGCATGGGGGGGATGCTTGGAAAGTAAAAAGTTCTTTGTCTCATCAAGAGGATGTATTCAATATTTGTACCCAGTTGCTTTTGCTTTTGAGTCACAGGACACCACCACAAGCTGAAATTGAGTACATTCCTATAGAAAAAGCCTTGGCATTAGGCCATGGCTGTAAAGACTTTAAAAAATCTGTTTGAGAGGCCATGTTAACTAAAACTGATCATAAATCACTTTTTGCCATTGCCAGTGGGGATCTGGCAAACACCTTCCTGCAAACAGAACGTCTCTTTCTTTAGCTACAGTTGTATAACTTGCAAATTGAATGCGAACCTGAGAAAGATTTAGTAGTTGCAGGCACGCTCTCTAGAGCCTTTGACAAAAATTCTGTGGAACAAAGTCCCAGGCTAGATTATGGATATGTCAGTTGGGGAAAACAAAATAGAAAAACCCAGCCTTGTCGGTTTTAAAATGAAATGCAGAATTTTATTGCTGGTGGTTTGCTGAGGACGAGACACTGCAGGATGTAATTAAGGTTCTACTAGAAAATGATTTGCACAGCTTATTCTGTCCCTGTTTCAGTTTAAAACGATTTAGATACCACTTCTCTGAGGCATGAAGAAAACTGATCCTTGAAGTGTTGCAGGAAAATAAAGACACAGAAAGCCATTCAGAGCCTGAAGGCAGCGTGAGACATCCCTGCCTCCCTCAATAGTCAGAAATACAAGTGATGTGAAATGGAGGAGTGCGTGCTGGTGGAAAACACTCACCCTCTGGAAGGAAGTTAGGGAAGTAGGCTGGCATCAGCTCGATGTGGGAATCCTGAGCAGCCATTTTCATACTGCAGGGTAGTCTTTGAGAGAAGGCACCACAGCTTTGTGAGGGAGCAGGTCTCTGGTATCTGCTAGCAGTGGATTTCATATGCATAACATGTCTGTCAATGGACTGCGAGTCAGTGCAATCTTATGTATATCCCAGCTAATCCCTGGTGCCTAAACTTACCACACCGGTGGAAAGAGACGCCGAAACTCCGCCAGGAAGGGGGCAGCGTCAATATGTTGCACTCCTGGCACTCCTCAGTTGCAGTGGATTGTCACATCTGTGCTAGCAGAAACTGATATGGTAGTGAGGGTGGGTTGGTTGAGATAAGCAAACAGGAAAAGTGGAACAAAAACGTGGTGTGATTTTGTAGCCTGGGACTGGCAGTGTTTCACAACTGCCAATAGAGATAGAGATGCACAGACACAGAGAGACACAATTACTGAAGACAGGGTGTGCCCTGTGGAGACCTCATGATCGTGTGAAGGGGGTTGTTGTAGGCAGTGCATGCTGTGGAGAAGTAGATTCATGTTTCCCAAATTCCAGAGGGCAGTGGGAGAGTGTAAATTGCTGCCTTCCACGCTGGTGGTATCAGCTTAGAGCGGCTGTGGTCTAGAAAAGCAAGCAGCTTCTTGGTGGGCTTTTTGCTAACCGTGGGATGGGTTCTCCTGAAGACACAGGTTAGAACATGGGACATCTGGGACAACAGGACATTTCTTAGGGGAGCAGACACCTTGTAAGTCCTTGTGGTGTCCGTTAGTTGGGTGTACTGGAACCTGTGTCCCTAGGGAAGCTATGGGGATCTGTACCTTTCAGAAGCTCTTGAAGGAGGTGCCATTGTGCAGAGGCTTGTGAGAACAGCAGCGACCAGAGCTCAGGCAGTGATCCATGCAGAGCTCTTTCGGGTTCCTGGTTAGGAGTCGCTCCTGGACAACGTGGAACATGGGAGTTCTTCCACGTTATGTCAACCAGCAACAAAAGGCGTGTTCAGGTACAACGTGGTGAGCACTGAGAGGGCTCTATTTCCTCCTAAAGTCCCAGTGCTTGTCACTGCCAATGTCATTGCTGCAGCTACTTTGCTTCCTGAAGACCATCATCGCTGGAGAATTCCTAGATGTTTGCAACTCCACAGACATTAAGTCACTGAAGCTGTCAAATCATTGAAGCATGGAACTGTAATTGTGAGCATCTTTGTTACAACTTTTTTTTGCAAGAGCTGCACAAAATTTGTGCTTTGGTCTGTCCTAGCATTGCTTGAATGTAATAGAATTTCCTTCTGCTAATAAACTGAGGCATTAAGTTTCTAATTTAGGGATGGGATAAAATGAGTTGTGCTGTGATTTCTAATCATGGGAGAACTCTTCTAATGTGCACACGTTCAGTGTTTGTCGTGTAAAAATGGTTCCTTAACAATGCCCATTGCAGCTAATTTGTAACTACACAGTGTAAACATTGATTTCTAAAGTTTTTTAATAGATCCCCAAGCTACTTAATTATCACTTACTGACCCTTGTTTTCTAATGGTGATTAGTTTAGTTTCCTCAAACTTTATAAGAGCTGGGTCTCCAGTGGCAGTGATACGGCCAATTTCTTATTCCATATTTAATAGGATAGGATGGTTTCCAAAGCATTACTAGCTCATGTCTTCCCAGAATTAGGCTTTACCTTCACAGTGGTAGACCTCTTAGTTGGACATTTCGAATGTTCTACCTGGTTCAGCTAAAGCTTGTATTAAAGTCAGGGAGAAGCAAATTCAAACCAAGACGTCTCTGGGGTTTAAAAAAACGTGGTTTAAAATATCACAGAGTCTTGCTTGTGGTGGGTTTCTTTCAGGTCTGGCACACCTTTTGGTCTATAAACCTGTTGGATTCTTCAGCACTCACGTCTATGTGAATTGAGGAAAGAGACCAACCTGGTTTCTGAGAACAATTTGCCATAAAGAAAATCTGTAGGCTAGCTTAAACCCTCTGGCAGTTTCACTGACTTGAACAGTTAGCAGAGCTGAACTTTTCCCTTATACTTAGTCTTCCACTGCACTCTGCATCCCCCTACGCTATTTAAATTACACTGGCTGCAAGGTCAAGAGAAAAGCTGCTTTTGACTCCTTTGAGGTAGAAAATTGGAGAAAGGCTTTTTCTGATCGGAGAGCAGAGCTCCTGGAAGAGACTTCCAAAAGCAGAAGTCGGTTTTCTTGTCACCTCCTATTGTCAGAGAACTAGATCTGTCTTAAAAAAGATACAGGTTCAGAGACGCCCACCAGTCTGAAATAGGCAGTGAAACTTCTTTTCAAATGCAATAACACTGAAAAGTCAGAAAACGGGACTGAAGGATGCATTGGGATGCCTTGTAGTCTACCCCTCTGTCTGATAGCATGGCTACCTCTCTCTGCCATTCTTGACCAACATTTGCCCTTTACTTAAAGACAGGCAGTGATGGAGCCTGCTCAGACTTGTAGCAGTTTTTGGCTCATTTTGGACTTGCTTCCTTTTTGAGTTCAAGTCCTGCCTTCCAATGCTGACACTGCAACTCCCGTGTAGCCAGTCCTACCCCTGTCTACTACATCTGAGTAGCTGATTTCTCCTAAGTAACTGTAGAATTTTACATATCTTTTTTGAATTACATCCTTTTTTTTCCCCAGGCTTTCTCAGATAATCAAAGATTGTTTGAATACCTAGTCTGTTTTCCAGCATATTTGCAGCCTCTCCCAACAAGGTGCCATCTAAAAGTTTAATAAGATCAGCCTCTGTTTCTTCATTCTTGTCATTAATGAAAATATTGAATAATACAAGTTTTGGGAGAGTTCTCTACAAAAACCTTGCTTGATGCATCTTTCCTGTTTGATGGAGAAGGAGCAGTAACTTCCCTGGATATGAAATTTCCCTCTTCTCCAACTAACAGTCAAGAACAATAATTTTCAGATTGTAAACATTCCAAGTTTAAAATCTTTTACTAAGAAAAGTGTCCAAAGGCTGGGCAAGCACAAAATATGCCTAAGAACAGAATTTATTCATAGGTTGTAGAGGATCCGTGCTCTAGCCATAAAGTCCATAAACATTTAAAGGGAGATGATCTGCTCAAGGAAATTCTTCAAGTATTTATTGTAACCTGTCAGACACGTACCAGGACCAGACTCCTCCTGGCCTTAAAGCTGGAGCATTACAGAAATAGTCTCAGCAGATTGTTGAAGAGAGAGTTAAAAAAAAAACCAACAACCCACAAACCTGAGGATTTAAGCCTTTTGGAACGGGCATGACCTCTATAGAACACTTGGAAGTTCCTTAAAGGTTTTATTCGTTTGAAAAAAACGGTTTGGTGCTTCTGACTTTTGGGTTGCACAGTGATCTCGTACTGGTGGTATAGTGATCTGCATGTAGTTAAGTTCTTCTCAGAGATATTTCTAAGGGTTCCTAGACATTCAAATGGCCAACAGGAGGACTTGAATTTTTCAGGGTTATGATGCTTGTACCTTCCAGACTTAAGCCAGCCTCCAACTGCTTGATATCAGGAAGACACTCTGCAGAAGGCAGATTATTGCAAATGGTTCTGCTACAGTTCAAAGGGACCCGAAGAGCTTGGAGAAATGGCCAGCAGGAGTCTCATGGAGTTCTACAAAGGGAAATGCCAAACTCTGTCCCTGGGCAGGAATAACCCCAAACCACCAGAACAGGCCAGGGATTAAGAGGCTGGAAAGCAGCTTTGCAGAGAAGGACCCGTGAGTCCCGGTGGACACCAAGTTGAACACGAGCCAACAGTGTGCCCTTGTGGCAAAGAGGGTCAACACCCTAGAAAAACATCAGCAGCAGGTCAGGGGAGGTGGCCCTTCCCCTCCGCTCGGCACTGATGAGGCACATCTGGAGTGATGCCCAGTCCCGAGCTCCTCAGTACAGAACATGCATGGGCTACTGGAACAGTTCCAGCAAAGGACCAGAAAAATAATCACAGGCTTGGAGCGCTTCTTACATGGGGAAAGGCTGAGAGGGCTGGGACCGTCCAGACCGTAGAAGAGTGTGATCTTGTCAATGTGTATAAATGCCTGCTGGGTGGGCAATAAAGAAGACTGAGACAGACTCTTCTCCATGGTATATAGTAATTGGACAAGAGGCAACAAGCACAAGCTGAAACACAGGAAGTTTTGTCTGGAAAACACTTCTTTTTTTTTGCTGTGATGATGGGTCGAATACTGGAAGAGGTTGTCCAGAGAGATTACCAGGTCTCTGCACATGAAGATATTAAAAATCTGTCAGGATACAGGCCTAAGCAACCTGCTCTAGTTGAATCATTTTTGATCAGGGTTGAACTAGGCAATTTGCAGAGGTCCCTTCCCATCTCAATGATTTTGTGAGTCTTGGAGACACTCTTACATATTTCTCTTGAGCATCCATGTGTGGCATCATCATAAACAGGGCGCTGACTTGAGCCCCAGATTGCACAGAAATCTAAAAAAGGGAATTCACATTTTGATGTAGGGGAATGAGAGAAAGGTGTCTCTTCTTTGTGTCTCTCACACTTAGCAGAGACACCTCTGTGTGTGCCGAGCGATGCCAAATTTGCATTTTACACATAACTAACTCTGGAAAGGCAAAAGGAGGCAGTGAAGAAAGCCCTGTGGGATGTAAGTGCACACTTTCCCATGTGTACAGGTCTGGATCCATGATCAAGAAACCTCTCACTCCATTAGACACTTCATCCTTTATTATCATAGTTAGTGTTTTCCTATCATTATGTTTTTAATTACAGGCATAGATGGATATGTAAATCATCCCCCATCTGAACTAATGAAGAAGCAATTTCATTTTCTTCCCCATAGTGGGAGAGGACACTGATGAAGCCACAGCCCTGACACGAGGTACCGTTAGTTCAAACGACCTGTTGGAAAAACATGTCATGGGGAGCTGTGCAGCTGCCACCGTGGGAAGAGCTGGGAGCACTGCCTAGCGAGGAACAAGAGCTTGCTCCAGAGGCAGACTCCCATTTCTGTACAGGGAAACCACGTTCTTTGTGCATTTCCACAGAGTGTAGGGAAATGGGACTGAAACAGAAGACAAAGGCTGTGTATCAAGAAATGCTTTGCTGGTGCGACTGATGTCTTCTCCACGTACAAACAACCCAGCAGAGCCTGGAAAGCTGGGCAGTGAGCAACCAGCATACAGGGTTTTATGTCAGGTACATTAACAGTGTGTATTTTTCTCAGCATCTCAGGTAGACCTTTTCCTGTTCTGTCTATATCTTATTTCAACGTTCTTTTTCCCCAAGTTGTACAGCATTTGTGTGCTCTGCAGTGACACTTCTGTGGATATAGTCTGTCCAATAGGCCCTGATATGCAGTTAATGCTGCTTTCTGAAGGCATCTATAGGATCCTGAGAAAGAAATAATTCTTTAGTGCACGAGTAGGTCAGAAGGCGCTATCTGTTGCTCAAATATAAGATTCCTCTCCTATTCTGGGGTGCAGAACCCAGTGCTCCTACTTCAGGTTGTTTTGTGATAGAGCTGCTTGGGTTGCCCCGGAACAAAAGACGGCAAACGTTGCGAAAGGGCCATTTTAATATGTACCTAAAGTCTGATTGGTATTTCCATATTGCTTCTTTATATCACAGAGCAGCAGTGGTCCAATCTTTCTATACTGACACACAAAAATTCTGGACTGATTTTGAGGGCTGGCCTCTTACTGGAATGTAACTGGTGCTGTGTGGGGGAGAGCAGCAGGAGGGGCCATTGTATCGCTGCATCTGGATGCCATAGAAAGCTCCTGTTGCCAACAGCTGGCCTCTGTAACCAGGTGGTTTGGACTGCAGCTGCAAGGTGCTGCCACGATGTTGGTATCAGCAAGTTCTGGCTGCAGAGGCATCAGCCCCTGAGTGCCACCTTCTGTGGAGCCGAACTGGCTTTCTCTGAGGGCATTTCCAACAGAATCCAAGATGCAGTGACAACAGCTGTCTGCCACTGTGACACACAGACAGCTCTCTGTTGCGTACTCTCTCCCTGGCACAGCTGGCTGCTGAGCTCTCTCAATCCCAGCCCTGCCATCCCCATAGGACCTCTGCAGTAAAATAAAATGGCCTGCAGGTCTGGGGTGAGGCTGCTGGAGCTTCTATTATCCCAGATCTGAGACTCCAGGAAGAAGGAAGAATTTCTCCTTCCCAGAACAGTGTTTCTAATTAGTTTTAGTTTCTGGCAAATAATTTTTTTTTGGATGAACTGGCATCCTTCAGCAGGACGATAATACTTAAATGTGCTCCTTTTGGGGCCCTGTGCGTTGTGCGTTAGTCTCTCCTGCCTTGAAAGGAGAGACGTCTGTATTTACAGGTTTATCTAGACAACACTGTATCCACGTGGAGTAGCGTACACTGAAACTTTAAAATGTGCCAGACTCCCTGGGTATTTTTAACCTTTAAGCCGTAGGGTGTTTCTGATTTGTTTTTTACCGGGCCCTCTTTGAATGGAGGGAATGTTGTGTTGCTGAGGTGGCAGCCTTGGGCAAGAAGTGGTGTGTTATTCCTCTCGCCAGCTCTGAGGTTCACTGCCAGCATCAGTGTACTTTACCTTGCTCTCCCCTCCTGTCCTTTTTTCCCTCCCGAGGAGCAGGTAAAAAATGCTGCCCCTGTCATTAACCTGTATCCATTCAGGGGTTCCTGCCTCGGTCTCCAGCAGAAGTGGAAGCAGCCCCTGCTGCTGGAGCATCTTCAGCTGCAGCCCCGCTGAGGTGCCCCTCCTGCTGCTGGAGTGTAAATCCCCAGCAGCTCTTTTAACCACCCTTCTCATGCTACTTGAAAAATAACTTTCTCTTGTCATTAACGCTGATCTATAGCCGCATTAATGTGTGAAATCACTGGGTGTGAAAATAGTGTACTAACCACTTCTTAATGTAATATTACCACAGTAATGTCTCTAAAAATATCTTGTCCACTTGATTGCTTTCATTGTGAACTAGAGATAATGTACCACTTACAGCTGATGATTAAAATTCATAAAGCTTTGGTTCTTAATTACAGCAACTTGCAATCAAAGTGAAATGTCAGATCCTGAATGTTGTTTATCTGTATACAAATTCTCAAAACCAAGAAAATATAAGGATCGTCTACACAACAAAGCTGTGCTGCTTTGCTTTAAGGTTAAGTAAAATAAATACACATGTGAGCATATATAGAGACAGGCTGGAATCAGTGAGCATGAGATCTTTGACAAGGCAGAACTCACCTCGTATGAAACGCGCATCTTCGGAAAATATGTTGATGAAGATGGAAACGTAAACTCCGTAGAAAACTGTTGTGGATGGATGGAAGTAACTATTTGATGTGCTGTGAATAGAAATTTTGCAAGTCAGGCTCAAGGTTAAACCAAAGATGCAGATATCTGAAAATGCAGAGATGGATTCCCACTGCCATTGGGAATTACCACGATGGCTGGCAGGAGAGGGTAGTGTCCTTGGCTTCCAGTGTCAAAACAACCTAACTATAATCACGCTCTTGGTCAGCAGTGGCATTGCATGATAAAAATCACATTCTTTTGGGTGCCCTTAGCACTGCATTTCCAGAGATATGGGAATTTTTTTCAAGTTAATGCTAAGCCCTGAGGGTTCGCAGTGCTCTGAGATGTACCTTACCCCAAACTTATTAGCACAAGCCCTAACTCCAAGTCATCATAGCTCCCTCCCCTTTGCCCTTTTTTTTTTTTTTTTTGGTTGTGGTATGTGAGATACAGGCATAGCTAAGTGTAGAAACTACAGTTCTATTCCATTTATAGTCCTACTGGCTCTCTCCATTTGTTGCATCTATCCTGTGCCAGTCTGGAAAAATCCAAACCAGAGGGAGCCAATTTGTCATCATTTTCCAACATTGTTAAAACAAAATAACATTAAAACAATAGGATCACTTCCTTATTAAATCTGAGTAGCTCCATTTGTTTCTTCTGATTCAATGTCACGTTGAAGGAGATCTGACCCATTATTTGTAAACCTCTTCAGAAAAGCTATTTTTTTTTCCGAATGGTACTCCCACTGTCTCCACACTGATTATTTTGCCAGTAGATTTAAAAAAAAAATCTTTGCATAAATGGGAAATCAAAGCTTGACAATGATATTCATTTTCTGAGGTTTTCCATACCACCTCTCACTTCAGGTGTTACTCTTCCTGGTGGTTTCGGACATCTTTGCAGTGACACTGATGAGAAAAATGCTCAATTTTAGAGCAGCCCCAGCGTAGCCAAGTGTTATTGCCTTGGCAGTTTGTTCCACAGGCATCTGCTGTTTGCCTACCTCTGTTCCAGCTGCACTGGCGAACGCTTTCGAAACACGAGAACCATTTCCTCCACTGGCTACACCATGCAGCTCTGATTCACTGGGACTTACCCTGGCACAGAGTGGTCCTGCTGGCTCTCGTGGCTTGTGACGGTTTTGTAGCTGTCTGCTGGTGTTTACAGCACTTGCATATCTCCAACAGCACAGTGAGTTTGCAGTGGGGAAGGATTTCTCTGGCTGTGCAGCTTGGTGAGCTCCTTGGTGCATGCTCCCTGCTGCCAGCCTTAGCCACCAGCAGTTCCTAACAGCTCCACACTTCTGCCACTGCTACTGGAGCTCTCCTGCTCAGACAGCTTTTCTCCGCATGGATCCTGCTTTAGTTGGAGTGAGCCTGTTCTCTGCCTGTTTCATGGGTGCCATCCAGAAGACACGCCCAGACACAAGCAAAGCAGAAGCCTCTGAGCAAGCAGAGACGAAGTAAGTCACCTTCCTGCTCGCTTCCCACCTTCAGGCTAACCCCTTGCTCCTCTTATAGGGTGGTCCTGCTTGAAGCCTTCCCCTACTTAGTACCTGATCCCTGTTTCAGTGTGTAAGGTGCACGTGGCACAGTCCAGGACGAAAAAGAACATTCTCATAATTTAAAAATACTGTCTCATCCCTCCTCTTGACATTCCAGACAGAAAACTAGCAGGAAATTTGATGCAAAGGTCCTGTTCGTCTTTCGTGTTGCAGATAACTTGGGCCCTCACATCTCAAGCAACAAGTTTGCAATACATTATTTTCTGCAAAATCTGTAAGACCCATACTTTCTACTGCCAGTGTCTAGTGGTTTATGTCAAGTAGTTTGCAGCTTTAACCAGCACCTGTATGTACCTTTTAGTCAGCTTCCAGAGCTCCTAGTCTTCTTCCAGAGCCTCCACAAGCTCATTTGCAGGTATCTTAGGTATTCCTTCTGTGGCACTGTATCCCTCTCAGCTTATTTTTCAGTCCCGCTCTTGGGACTGTTCACTGTCCTTCGGAGGTTTAGGTGCTTCTCTTGGGAGCTCCAGGTGCAGTGAGGACGTGAAAGGAGATGTCCTCAGCTAAACTGTGTCTGTGTGGAGCACAGAGGTACAGATAAATGCCCCAATTTTCACAGTACAGTTGCAGCAGGCAGAATGTGGCACAGCAGTGCAGAGACAGGTAACCAGGAGCTGCCTGGCTCGGGGGAGGAATCCAGGATTTTCTGAGCAGTCCAAGCCCACTGAGGAACGTGTCCTCTAGAGGCAATGTCTGACAGTTATCCCACTCGCACGGAACACCACATGTTGAGAAATTTAATGTGAGCACAGTGGGCTAGGTTTTGCATTTCGCCCGTTGCCTCCTCACACTTCCCAAATGATGCAAAAAGGTCCAGGCGTCAAAGGGAAGGCAGCCCCTGGCAGTCATGCTCCGTGCCACTGGAAATCCTGCAGGTTCCTGCTGCCATATGCTGCAGGTTGCTCAGGGAGGGAAGGCTCTCTTGTGCCTCTCACGTTAGCCTTTTATTCCTTGTAACAAGTTCGGGACTGGTGATGACAGCTTTGCTCCTAGGGGTGAGATAGTTAATTTAGATTGGGCACCTGTTGCTTCCTTGTCCTCTCTGGCTGAGGATACATCTCCTTTAAATACTGTATCCGTTAAGTACTCTGCAAGCAAGAAATCAGACTGTGCAAAGGAGGCGAAGAGGTACAACATGTAAAAAACATGTCCTCCCACTCTCCCTTTTCCGCAGGATGGGCAATGTTTGACTTCGCACTCGAGGAAGCAGCTGAGAAATCCTTCAGATGGTTAAACATTTCAAATGATTTGGATGGCTAAATGTCCTAGATTTTAAAAATTTCACAGAAGTACTTGAGTTACAAAGTGGACCATGAAATGTTTATGGAGATGTTCTTACCCTCCTGCAACTGACATCAGAACAAATAATGGAGTAAGGAATGGTAGGTGGGAATTTTAGGGTAACAGGGTAATAAATGGGTGATGCCAGGTTTCGATATTAATTTCCCATCCTTAGAAAGGAAAGGCTACACTTGTCGGGTTTTGGTTTCCCTTGTTTCAGAGAATATTTAATTTCTGGGAAAATTTGTCCTTTTGATTTAATGGCATTTATATTTCGAGTGAAGCTTTCTCTCTCGGAGGGCTGTGGTTCGGGCGACCCTGGGCTGAGGCTTGGACTAATCAACGGTCACTAGGGAATCCAAAAGGGAATATTGCCAGTGCTGGTAAATTACCATTTAGTAAGAGGCAAATGTGTATTCTGGAAGTAGAGCTTCTCATTCAGCAGCACGAAGCGAGCGATTTTTCTTTCAGTCTGCAGTGAATATGATGTTGGTGAAAGGTCCTGGCCTGAGCACCCTGGGAATTGAGCCCTGTGTAAGCCCTCAGCAGAGAGGCAAAGGATCCTGGCTACAGGCTGCTCTGCTCATCCGGTTTCAATGATGGAAGAGGAAACAGAGTTTATACAAAACCTAGCCCAACCCCCAGAAACATCTCGCTTTGTTTATGTTCAGAGCTAAGCCTGCGACTCTCACTGTTTGGAAGAGCTATCCAGACATTTCTCCATCTGACTGACTTCACATCTATTCCTTGATCTCATCGAGAGATCTGGCTTTTAGCTCCCGCTCATGACGTCCCACTTTTCTCTCTCTCTCTCTCGCTCTGCTCTCCAGAGTCTGAAAGATCCCTGTATAACGTGATTATGCAACCATGCAAATGGACACGGCTCTTTTCATTTACTGCAAACCCTGCTTCGTGTCTCCCGTTAGGAAAATAAAATCCTCTGTGAGAGACACGCTGTAGAAGGTAGCAGGAAGGGAGTTCTGTGTGTCTGGGTCTGAATGCTTGGAGGTGGTATTAGAGATGGAAACAGACTATTTGAAGTAAACCAGTGTGCCACCATCTCTCCACAGGAACCAGCATCAGTTAATAGACTCAGACAGTTCTCCTCCGAATCCTTTCCCCCTAGGAAATGGCAGATACTCGCCTTCCTGGTTGTTTTCCTCAGCTGGAGGTCTCCCCCCCGCTCCCGCCCAAGCCGAGCTGCAGGGAAATGAGCGGTGCGGCTCTCCCCGAAGGCCAATTTGCACCCTCCCACTGTAAACAGGCAGCTGCTTCTCCACTTTGCGCCCAGGCGGGAGGGCCTCGGGGGGCACTTAAACACTCCCCGCTGCCGCTGCCGCGCCCGGCGCTCGGCCAAGGGCTCCCAGCACCCGGCCGAGGCTGACGGAGGACGAGGAGGAATGTGGGAGTCCGTTTCACGCGGAGGAAAGGAAAAAACGCCCAAAGCTTGTACTACTTGGTTAAAGATTCAAGACACCTCGGCCACCCCGTGTTATCTTTATAAATGAAGATGTCCCTCTCCACCTGCGGTAGGAATTCAGTTCTGGTGGCCTTTCTCATCACAGTGCCCCAGTCCTTTTGCCAGGGTTTTGTGATTCTTATCCCAAGGGATGATCCCACGGGATTACACGTCCTTGGATTACATGTGCTAAGAGCAAAGGTACGGGGCAGGCTGAGGTCTGCCACTGCTGTGGGCTGCAAGCTGTGTCCGTCTTCCTCCGGCAGCATCTTCCTCACTGCCTGCTGGTGGTGAGGGGATGCATTAGCTCTCTCCGAGTCTCTCCTCAAAAGCTGTTTCTCCATCTCACTGCCCCTTGAGGAGGCTCTCATCTATCCGGAAAGCCCCTCTTACGGAGGGGACAGGGCTCCCTCGCAGACTGGGGCAGCAGTTTGCAGCTACAGCCTTCTGACAAGCGGCGGGAGGGAGCGAGGGAGGGTGGAAGGGAGGTCCGTGATGCCGCGGCAGGGCTGCAGGAGCGGGGCCGCCAGACCCGGAGAAGGCACGGAGCGGGGGTGCCCCGGCAGGGCGGGGCGGGGGGCTCGGAGGGACCCCCGGATGGGGGAGGCTCGGCGGTGCCGCCCTGCAGGGGAGCCCCGCCCGCAGCTCCGCGCCCGGCCCGCAGGGGGC
>VZTD01000483.1:349-110636 GCA_013397725.1 Rhagologus leucostigma
TACTCCCTAATATGCCCGTTTCTTCTGCGTCCCCCGACGGGATTTTTTGTTTATTCTCCGGTACAGCACAGCATAATATGTCACATTGTTTTCCATAAGCAAAATGGCTGGTCCCCTCGGCACCGCCGCAGAGCGCTCATTGGGCTCCCCCGGCTTGCCGGAGCCATGGCAACAGCCAACAGCGGNTCCCCGAGCCCTCCGCACGGAGCGGGGATGAGGCAGCGCTGAGAGCGACCCGGGCCCGGGGGCTGCAAATTACCGTGTGAACGCGGTCAGGGAAGCGCCTCTGATGCACCAAACTGAAGCGCCAAAATTGACAGGGCGCTGTGTAAGCACTCAGGGTAAATAATCGTCCTTACTTAGGAAATAACCATTAGGGAAAACCATTATACAATAGTCAGCTAGTTTTCCAACAATAAAGCCTAAGTCCTCACTCATTCACAATAAGCTAACCCCTGACATTATCACAATTCCTAGTGTTCATAAACACACTGATTGATCTTAAAGGGTTAAAGGCTGCTGCTTGTTAGACGACTTTCAAAGCTTGTACATTGCAATCACCATGTAAACCAATTTTATCCTATTTAGAATAACACATTTTTTCATTTCAGTTAGAAGCAGGAAGAAAATGAGACATTTGTGAGCAATTTAAAACTGCTTATAAAAATTTCCACTCTTCAAGACCTGTCATTAACTTGTATCTCAGCTGCCTAAGGAGTCAGGAATAAAGGCTAGAGAGCACAAGCAGCACCCATCAAACCTGAAGTTCTCAAAAAGTCATTTAGAAACATTAAATGTATCTAAGCAAGCATACCTGCATTTCATACATAAGAGTTCTGAGCACTGGTCAGAACTTCCCAGTTGTTAGCAGGGACTGACAATACATATTTGAAACAATTGCATTTCCTTGTTCAGTTATACTTTTCTAGGGCTACAGTAGATTTTTCACCTCTGAACACAACTTGTAGACAAAGCTCTGCTGCTCCACCACTCCAAGTGAATTTGCTGCTCTCAGGATCCAAGGGCAGTGGTGTCACAGTGGAGTCCTGGGAAGAGAACTAAGGTCCACTTGGGTGGGTTTTACACATTTCTTCCCTCAGCATCTTTACCCTCTTTTCCTTGTCTAAGTGCTCGTTTCTCTGAAAGTGAATATTGAGCTCTATGAAAGTGACCTGGGAGGGGCTCACAAGGAAACAAGTAGGTAAATTCTGTTTAGATTTTTGAGGTGTTGAAGCTGAAACATTCCAGTATATTTAAACAGGTGCTTCAACAGTAATGCTAGTTTAGTCTTGCTTCTTTGTCTCTTAGCCTTTTTAAAAAGGATGGGTGGATGTTCACATCTCTCAAAACTGCAGCTGGGGCTGAGTCTGTGCTAGCATCAGGTGAAAGTACTCCCAGCTCCCATGACTCAAACAGATTCTTTTGGTGCCATGACTACTGTTCAACAGTACTTTATGATCAAAAAGGGATGTCTGCTGATTTGACAACCCAATTCTGAAGCTTTTGCCTGGAAAACATTAAACTACTGGAGTAATTATTTACATACTAAGTATTAAAACAAAACCAGCCTGCATTACAAGAATACCATTTCACCATGATTGGTTCACTAACTTTTTTTTGTTAATAAGCAACATGAAACAGACTGCACATCCAGTCTCTTTCTTTTTAATGCATTGATACAGTCACAGACTTAAAAAAAAATTTTTAAAATGCTCTTCAGTAAGGGAAGACCAACAGCAATCACTGTATTGCACTAAGTGTGGTTACTATTATAATACTCTCCACAGACTAAAATAGCTTTTGGAAACATAGAGGCCATGAGTTTTTAAACAATATGTTACAGCTTGGAAAGGTTTCAGTATTTTTTTCCATATCTCTGTATCTATACATATGCAGGTACCTGAAAGTACAGTGGAAATATATTCATAAAAATGTTTTAAAATTTCTTTTTAATAAAAACCTGTTTTAACATTACAAGTTCATAATTCAATATTTAGGGATCTAGAACTCTGTCTGTAATGCAGGCACACTTCTATCCAGAAAAGGGTGATGGAGCTTTTTCCTGCAGTATCTCATAGGACTTAACAATATACATGTACATGCAACCTTTCCTTCTCTGCAGTTTCATGAGTGATTAGGCAGAAATTAGAAGAGGCTTAACCCAAGTGCAGATTATGGCTCCAATTCAACAAACAATTAAAGCACAAATTGTGAGAAGCTAACCTGAGTTTACCTAAAAGCTCCACAGAAGTCCTAGAAACAGTTTCTGATGCATGCTCTGCACAGTCATAAAATTTCTCCTGGCAAAACCCACTAAAATCATAACATCAAAGGATTTGAACTGCACTCACAGTGAAGCTGTGAGATTGAATAATCTCTGGTAGTCCCCCAAGCCTCAGTTACACTGGTATGTCTGTGTTTCTAGGAAAGCTCCAGAACCAGGCAGCTGAAATAGTGGCTGCTAGCATGCTCACCTTACATAAAAATTTAAGTGCAAGGCATAGAGTCATACTGACCCTACAATGGGTATTTAAGTGCTTAAAGATAACCACTTGCCTGCTGTGTTAGAACACAGCTGAAAATAGAACACATCATTTGGTATCTTTGCTCAAATCCTACTCCCACGTTAATTCAAATGAGCTTCCTGATCTCACTTGTAGTATCTGGAGGACAGTTGCTCATATCAGAACAATCAGAGCTGAAAGAAAACTAGTATTCACCAGTTCTTCACCAGAACACTGCTAACAGTCTTCAGTTTTGAGACAGAAATAACAAGCATTATTCTCAGCCTTATCTACAATACTTGTATCAGCATATCGTTCACCACTGTAGTTCAGCCTGTCCTGCTATTTTCCTTCACAAACTGGCTTCCAGCTGTCTCAAACCAGCTCCATACAATATAAAACATATACCTCCATTAAGGCAACGTTTAATTCTTAAATCAACTCAAGAACTGCGATTTGCATATAATTCATTAAAATTCATTGTTTATGAATAATTAATTTGCATTCTAACACTGTTTTAAAAGCATGAACTGTAACAAATATTAAAAGGCATTGTCACTCTTGGACAGGAAATGTCAAAAGAGCAGATCCTAAGCTAAGAAGCAATTGCTATATTAAAATCAGCATTTTATTTATTGCATTGCATTTCAATTATTCCTACCTATATTGACAATCCAAGTCAGAAAACACCTAGTGTTCAGCCATCCTGAATATCATTAACAATTATAGATCTTTCTGACTGTCATTCAATTTCTGTAATCACTTGATGATATATTGAAATGAATTAGACTGTTCTAATCATAAAGAAATCATCATGTATCAAAGGTCTCAAATTTAAAACGACTGATTTTTTTTTTATATTGTTTGGTTGACTCGCTTAAATGCAAAGCAGTAGATAAACACAATGAATACTTGTAGGTGGGTATGCTGAAGTACAGACTAGTTAACACTGTTTTTCCAAGGTTCCAGGTGATGACAAGCCTATGAAAAAAAGCTCTGCTATCCAATTCCCAAGACATTACTATAATTAACTGCCTGACACACAACCTGTAGAAGAGTGAACAGGAATTCAGACATAAAGAGTTAATTGTATCCAGGGTCAAACTTGTTTGTAGCTCCTCCAGCTACTGAACACTGAGTGCAACTCTAGTTATTGGCTTTGTATTTTCAGGTTCTCACCAATAACAACTCTGATCAATTTTCTGTACTGTGGATTCATTCAGATACTTGGCAAAGATGCTGACAGAGAATTCTATCTAGACTGAACAATGAGTTGATTTAAGTATTTAAGGTGTCTCATGCACTTAAATAAAACAATCACAAGAGCATTGTAGAAACATTTTCTAGAGTGTAATTGGGAAATTCTTATCACAGGAAGTATATTATTTTATTCACAGTTGCCCTTTGAGACACATTCCTCATCATATGTAGTACAGCCATAAAATAGGATAGAAGAGAAGAGAGAAGTAACTTTGATTTTCTTAAAAACAAATATTTAAAATTTTTAAAAGGAAACCCTGAAGCCCTTTTGTAATTAATTAGAGATGAAAGAGTCTTAACCTAATAAGACTAGATCCCTCATGTTTTACACCAGGGTAAAAGATGCTACTGAATTTCTGGAGCAATTTCCACACTATTTCCCATCCTACATTTAGTATTTTACTTTCTGATATAATTTAGTAAAAAGGCAACAGTGAAAGTCTAACTGTCTAATTGCAAATACAAAATATTAAAAAAATTAAATTAAGCTGCTTTTTAGCTGTTTGGACATACAGTTTTGGATTAATTTCTGCTGCATTTTAAGTAAGATGAAATAGAATCTGAAATAGACTCATTATTTTTCTTTCTGTTTGCTTGGCTATGAAATTGGATTATTTAACATATTATATAAGTTAAAAAGTTTTATATATATATATGTACTATAACTCATATATAACTTTGTTTTCACTTATCCCAAGAAAACATCTCAAATTTTATGATGTATTGAGCAGATTTTAAATCAGGAGAACTATAGTATGGATAAATGTTCCATTTTCAGATCCTTAGCATGGTATTTGAGAGAAGAAGGGTGAACTTGAGCCCAAAAAGACATAATATTCAAGGTTCTCCCAAAAATGAATGCTTAAATGTGCAGTTTTAAGAGAAAATAGCAAACCTTCAAAACAAAACTAGCACACAGAAAGGAAGTGTCATAAAGTTATCCTCAGAATTTTGGAAATAGCACCAAGAAGTCAACTGTGACCTAAAGCAAAGTAAAAAATGAGAAACTGCTACTGAAATGCACTGTGCTTTCAGAGAATGCCAAGGATATTGTCAAGACCATTAACAGTTTATCTGGTCAATTTGTACCTGAAAGTTTTCCAGTCCTGATTGTGTCATGTACTGACAGTTCCATTAAATAACTACATTAATTCATAGCCCTAAGCAAGAGTTCAGACTAAGTTCTGAAGAACACCCCAGGCCACCTAGTTTCCAGAACCCCAAAAAAGCAAATTTTGTCTCCATTATGAACTGGAGATCCCTATAAGCCTGAGTTCAAGCCTGTGAACGTCAAATAGCAGTCTCAGCAACAATGCTCCGGCAAAATGTACAGAGGCCTGAAGTGCTAACAGTGCTAGAAAATTTTTGTTTCCCAATTTATTGGAAAACCAAACTTGGCAGCATACATTATGAAGCCTTATTGCATATTCAACACTTGTGTATAAAAGTATAAAGTTAAGATTGATAGCTACATAATGAAAAGGAACTGTTTTCCCATCTTTTCCACAAGAGGAGAGCAAACAGAATTCTTAAGTGAAAATTTTATTAACTTCTCAGTAAGAGGTTCCTCACATATTGCAATTTATAGAGGAAGAAAATAAACAAATATCCAGGACAAAGGTTATTCCCCCTCCTTAGACACCAACAGCCAACTCCCCTATGCTGCAAATTTGTGAGTATTTCTCAAACATCACTTTTAGATATTTAGGAAGATAAGCTGTCAGTCTCTAAGCTTCCTCTTTCCTCCATTTATGATACATAAATCTGAAACTTTTACCTACGCCTCTATCGTTATCCTTCATCACCTTCTCCTTACCTAAAACCTAAAGCCACATCCCTGGACTATTGCCACTGTCCTGCTGAACTGCACCTTCTCCATTGGCATCACTTCCTCTTCTTTAAATCACTGCTTCAGCTTTGTAACTCCTTGAGAGCAGCTGCCAGAAAGCCTCAGGCCCTTGTATTCCCAGTTTGCTGTCCCTTCATTTCAAAAGCTTGCTTCACACAACTTCATCTCACACACCTTATAACCACTTTAATGGACTGCTCTTTCATACTCTAGTAATTAGGATATGCATTCCTCTTCTCCATTTTGAGAAACAGTTCTTAACATCTAATCACTACATTTATACATCAGTTATACATATCAGTTGTGAGAAATGGAAAAAAAATGGCAGAAAGAAGAGTTTGTTGGTCGGAAAATGGGGCAGGAACATTGATTTTCACATGCTGTCTGCAGTTCTTGCAAATACTTTGCAAAAGACTTTTACAACTGACCTAGACCTCCTCATGAATCCTACCTCAGGCCTGCTTGGCACACAGACCCAAACCAACAAGAATCAATTCAAACTGTTCTATTTCTGTACAACTTGAACTGTCTAGAGATAGCTGAGTCATTGCTAATAATTAGGATGGGGGTTGTTGCTCTTTTTTTAAAAAAAGATTTGTTTATCCATATCTATATTCCTTTTTCCCTACAGCCTCAATCTCCTTCAGCCACCTGTATTTTGTCGTATTTTTCTATCCCTGGCACTACTACCTAGCAAACAATAAGTATGCTTTTTAATATACATCTGACCAATCTAATTTTGTTCAATCTGGCATAGGAAAAACAAAGACAAAATTAAGCAACCCCAAATGATCTCTTTCCAGCTTCCCCACCCATTACTCTCAACATTGCACAATGCTGAGAATCAGCTTACTAAAAATAGAGAACACTTCCCTAGACATGACCATACTTGTGGCTCTCATCTCAAAAGAGTTGTTCTTGACTGATTAGATTGGCGTATTAAGTGATAGAGAGCATGCTGGGCTAGTCCTATCTGTCTCTGACTCTCCTCAGAGCTAACCAGAGAACACTGAAAGATCTGCCCTTCATTACAGTTAGGATCCACACACCTTGAATGCAGCATTTTCTTATCTTCACAATCCTCCTGGAAAAATTACTATTTAAAACCTAAGCTCAAAAGTATCTGAAAGAAATGCCAGTAGCTATGGTATCTCAGATCATCATTTGTTAGAAGCAATAAGATTTGGGAAGAGCAGACGAATGGGAACATCAGGAGCAAATAAGTATGATAAAGGTAGCAAATCACCATATTTTTCCAAGTTCTTTGAAGACAGGAAGTTTTAAATAAACTTGGAAAGTGGACTTAATTTTTATCAATTCTGAGAACTTGGCAGCATCTCTCTATGCCAGATGAGGTCACAAATCAATCTCAAAACACTTCTGACAAAGTATAAATACCATAGCAGGGTATGTCTAAGTCACACTAACATGTCTGGCTGGCATAACTACAATAGCAGAGTTGATAAGGTACCTACCAGCTTATCCACAGCATTCTTTTCATGAAGAGGTCATTTCTTCTTTTGTGCTAGGAAGTGAAACAACGCCAAAGCATTCCAGAATTGCTTAAACAAAGAGCAGCATCTACCTCCACTTAGAGGTTAACCATTTGTACTTTTTTGGTAGCTTATTTATTTTCTCTAGAGTATAACATAACACCTTAGGAACTTTAGCAGACCACCTGCCAGATGTATCCTTTATTCTAGGAAGTGAATCAGCTTTTTTGTTACAGTACTTCTAGATTACAATTGCCTTCTAGTTTAAGCCATGATTTGGCTTCTTAAACTTAATTTAACATTCACTTCCTTCTGGCCTGAAGTGACTTTTAAGTCTGTCTTAAGTTTCGGTCTTGAACAGCGTTCAAGCAATAGCTATAAAATTATGAAGCATGCCTATTTTAAAAAGTCTGCTGCCAGTTTTCCACCAGGTACCTCACTTACATTAAGAATTTATCATAGAAACTTCATTTAGACTTCACACTAGAGAGAGGAAAGGTGAAATATTCAAATAGGAATGTGATCCTTCTCCTCTACGCAGGGCTTGTGAGGCCACCCCTGCACAGCTGCAGTACTGTGTCCAGTTCTGGGCTTCCCTGCACAAGGAGCCATTGACACAATAGAGACTCCAGCAAAGGGGCATTCCTTGGACTCAGAGCCATCCCTCCTAGGAGGAACAGCTGCGAGACCTGGGACTATTTAGCCCAGTGAAAGCTGGGAGAGGATTGGTGGGGGGCAGGGGCCAGAACCTGATCTATCTGAACACACCTCAAGGGAGGCTGTGTACAGTGACTGCAGGTTGCATGCAGTGTTATCCAGGATCAGAGACAATGGGCACAAACTGAAACACAGAAAAATCTATCTGAACATCAGAAAACAGTTTTTTTTATGTGAGAGTGACTGAGCACTGCCACAGGTTGCCTGGTGGGTGTTGTTTCTCTGTTACAGAAGATATTCAGAAGCCTTCTGGATATCGTCCTGGACAATTTGCTCTAGGTGGTCTTGCTAAAGCAGGGGGGTTGGGCCAGACAGTCTCCAGAGGTCCCTTCCAACCTCAGTCATTCTGTGATACAAGATAAAACAACTGACCAAGTTTTAGTTTTTCAATTACTATGGATATTTATTACTCTCTGGCACAAAAATTTAGATCTTTTATTTCTCTGAATAGAATCAGACTCAGATCAGCAGAAACACAAAAAGTAGTATCAGAATCTCTGATATAGGAATGGTTGGATACTACAGACTCCTAGCATTTAAATTTAAGGAAGCAGCAGTGGAGAGTTTGCTCAGCATTGCTTTCTGAAATAAGCTGCAGATATAGTGTGGGAGGAAAAGAACCACTGTATATAAACAAGAGGAAAGAAAACAAGACGACTCAAATGTATTCAAGATTTAGAAGCTCACAACACTGATGTTGTTTCCATAGCAACTAATATACTTGAAAGCAGGGAAAAAACAGGGTGAGGATTTTAAAGGACAGCACCACATACAGATTAAAAGCAGATACTGCCCACCCACTGATGATCTGGGGTTTGGACTGATGAATTCACACAGTTTATAACAAGAAGTATCACTTGTTAAGGGAGTCAAGATCCAATGAAACTACCCTACTAACAAGAGTGAAAGAGTAAAAACAGCACAGTGAAACACCCCTGGTACTTGGCAGTCTGTCTTCCAACTCTTTAGCAGCCTAAATCCAACTAAAAACAACTAACCAGCCTAAAAACAACTACACTACCAGTTAATGCAGTTGTGCCTTGGGCACTCACCACTCACTGTCAAAGGTGGTGTCCAATGTTATTTCCCTCATTGGTCAGAATAAATGACCTATGTGACTCCAAGGAAAGACAGGATAAAGTAGATAAGAAGGAGCATGCATTGCATGAATCAGATAACTCAGTTGGTTTGCAGTGCTTATGTTTTTATAGCTTCTTGCCCCTGCAGTTGATGGAATTGATATAATTACCCTTTCCATAAAAAAAATACGGGCAAAGAAGAGAATTTACACTTTTTGAGCTTAGGGAAGACAAAGGAGGACAATGTCAAGACAAAGTGAAACTCTAATTCCACTGGATCAAGACCTTAATTGGTCTCTTTCACAGTAAGTACTAAATGAAAGGCATAAGACCCCTGAGAGAGCAAACCCCTGTATACAATTCTTCCATTTCTGAGAAATGAAACAACATAAACTTGTAATTTAAGTGTCTATGCTCAGTAAATGGCTTTTGCACCAATGGCAGAAAAGCCTTATGAACTGTATATTTCTATACTACATCAGGCTACATCTGATATATAGTACAACTTCAGAATTTTCAACCACATAAAAGTTACTTAGGAGGCAAAATCCAATTTCAAGCTAATTAGCCACATAGCACAGCTGTATGCAGTTTCATCCTCACACATGTCCAGGGACACAAACCAAAGGAATTCAGAATCACAAGTGACAGACTTCTGCCCTTTGTAACTGACTTTTCAGGAGTAGGATCGCAAAGACATTCTTGCTTATCATAAAAAGGAAACGTCATGGAAAGATCAGTCTGACGCAAAGTTCCAGAAGGGTGCTAACAACCCTCTTGGGATCTTCAGAGCTATGCAGTTGATGTCTGTGAAATGAAATGAGCTCAGTATACTATTTTGAAATACTTGGTTTGGTGTAATAATAATTTTCAAGTGTTCTGCCAATAATCAGCAGGCAAAGTCAACATCTACCCAAGACCACTTCAGTTGATTTGTTCCTCATCTGAAATTTCTTTCAAGTACCTTATCTTTTTAGAAATCAGTATCCTAACATCCATACAAGACGTAGAATACCTAAGCAAACAAAATCTACAGTAGTTTCCCAGATTGACATATTTCAATATTCAAATTATACGGAAGATTCTGGCACTGGATTGCTAAATTTTACTTTTGTTATTAGAACAAAATAAGGAAAAGCCTGATTTTTTTTTTTCACCACAGTGGTGAAAAGGATGTAGGTGGGGTATATAATTGACACTAATTATTTGTAGGAAAGGTCAGGGTTACCTTTTACTAACACCGTGAGGCAGCTGATTATCTGTCACATCTCTGGAACACAGTCACGAATTTGTCAGTGACTAAAGGACAAACAGGCCTTGGCTAGCAATCAAACTTGGCAACATTCAACAACAGAGCACAGCAGATGTCTTTTTAAAATAGGTAAATTGTAAGGCACTAGATAGAGTAACACTAGATATCTGCAATGCTGAAAAAACGTCGATAAAGGCTTCTGTTTAAGCACTTAATAGGTGACTTGGCAGTATGAGCTTCTCTACATTTGAAGACCTAAAAAGAACAACTATATCACAAAATTCCAACTCCGTTTTGAACTCCCTCAGAAAGTCTTCAGTTTCTACAGGACATGTAACTTAATTTTTTTGATACACTAAACACCATTTTGAACAAAAACTGCACGTAAAAGGTGTAAGACAGACAGCTATGTCAAGATATCTGGAAAATAAAGAATAGATTAGGTAGTTTAAAAATATATAGTACGTCAAAAGTTAATGAATTTTGTCTCAGAGTCTCATGAAATACCCTTCTAAATGATGAAAATTAACATACCATATTATAATTATTATTGTTGCTGAAAAATCCAACCAGAGATCTGATACATATTGTTTGATAACTGATTTGTTACCAGGATACTCAGTGCTCCAAGAAAAAAAGTTGTTTGTTATTTAGTATGTCCCTTGAGAAGTTTACTGTGCATTAAGTGAAATGAAAATTCCACTGCTCAGATCCTCTTACTGGCTTTTCAGAAAGTGGAGTTTACAGGGATGAGGCAGCTCAGTTGCAAGTAGCATTGCCTTAAATTTTAAACTCAGAACTGTGATAATGGAAGAAATCCGTATGCCCACGTAGTCCTACTTAACAAATTAGCTTCTTCAAACAAAATCCCTTAATGAAAGAGTGTAACAAATTGAGGCTTCACTGCATGCAATTTTAGATATACACATTATAATAGCAAAAAGCCCTTGCTTTACAGTGATTATCAGTTAGTTATTAAGGTTATGTATAAGCTTAATTTTTTTTTATTACAAATAGTTCATTTGCAGCTATATTAGGCAGTTCTGCAGCAGCCAGTTTAAATGCCATCAGCTCCAGCTTTTGCCTACATGTACAGACATTCAGTATTCAAACAGTACTGAGAGATTGCAATGGAGAATCCTGACACCACCACTCCTCTTGGTGCTGAGGAATGCTATGTTCAGGGGATTATAACACTCATCTGGGCATTTCCATTCTCTGAAATTCTTCAAGTAATACTACAAATTTTCATGCCAAAGCAGCAGTTCCGGGGAAAATTTCTGATTTCCTCAGATGTTTCAGGGTCATGTTTCTATAACTCAATTTTGTTAGGGAAAGAAATCGATCACTTGGGCTCTCCAGATAATGGTAGTTTTGATTAGCAAGACATTAGATTAGCAAAACAGGGAGAAAAATAATTATGCAGACAAGTAGTCCTAGTGCATAACAGTTGTCAGCTTTCCTTCCTTTCTTGCCCAAGTACACTGCAGAATTGTGCTGTTCAAGCTTCACAAAGCACACCGAACTCTGCCTCCTGGTATTGCAGAAGTTGGTAAGCAGTAGTTTGCAACATAATACTCCCAAAGGGAAACACCAAAACTTATTTCTCCTCAGCAGAGACACAAGGATATTTGTGAATCAATCCAAAACCATTTTGAGGCACAAGCGTCAATAACTGCAACAAGCAAACTAAAAAAACCTATCTTGCTTTTAATTTATAAGTGCCCACCTTTAGCTAACAGCACTTCACCTAGTGTAAGGCACAGCAGTCTCATGCTTATCGGGTAGAGTAACTACTTTTAATTCCAGTGTAACAACATTAAAGTTTAAAAGCAGAAAGGTTAAGAAATCTTTCTGACTGACTACTGGACAGTGGCCCAGCATATCACTACTGTTTTGTGACAGGCCTATAACTTTACCCATAACTCATTGCAAATGCCATGTTTTCATCTGGTTTCCCTTGAATGTATCTGAACAAGGAGGAGGTTATTATGTCTTCTCTCCTCACAGAGTAACAAAACAAGATAAGAAATATGACAATCCTGGTATCCTTTCTGAATAGCTAATCTTTTATTTAGGAATATAAAGATGTCTCAGTGCCAAAAATTAACAGAAAAACCCGACTTAAAATTGAGAGATGACAATCAGGATGAGGGTGCAAGGTTTCTATAACATCTCTGAAATTGTAAAGCCAGATGTTATTCATGCAATTCACCAGAGCCAGGCTGATCTCAGTAATACTCAATTTACCAATCCTATGTAAGGGTTTCGCTAGATGTGAAAATGTATGTATCTACAACCCACTTATAGTTATCAGCGTCTGGGACTCAGTTTTAACATTCATTCAACCTTTTTTGTGTCTAGCTAGCTAGTATTAAAACAGCTCAACTTTTCTAGAGCTAAAGGTTTTCAGTAACTTCAAAATACCTGAAGCTGAAAAAAAACTGAACAATGTTAGAACAATGAAGAAGCTCTTCAAAGACAAAAATACTGCCACTTTTGAGGCAGGTAAGCAAGCACAGACAAGCAATTTGCCCAAAATCATCTTATGAGCCAATGGCTGCAACATCAAGAAATCTCACCTTCCTGCTTTTTTTCCTATTTTTCTGCCCAGCTTCCCAGACATTCCCTGTGATCTGACATCACACCAATGCCAACCTCAGGTTCCTCCGTCAGTCCACATGGTGAGATACACGGTTTGCACTATCACCTCCTTTAGTCCTGGTCAAAGCCTTAATCAATTGGCCCCAGTTGCTTTCCTCTAAACCCATCACTGCTTCCAGTAGCAGCTTTTTGAATTTTAACTTCCCACTTGAAAACTTTGATGCACAGTCAATAAACTTGATTTTATATTCAACATGACTAAAGCAAATAGTAAGTAACAGACAGGAGAAATCTTATTGCCTTTTGTTGTGATGAAGAATTCCAAATATATTACTCCTTTTTTAATGAATTCTTGGAAAACTTAATGACTTATCGCTTTCTCCTTCTCCAGTGGCATATATTTTAAATAGAGAAACTCTGAAACACTATTACATTTACGAGTACCAAGTTGATTTTTTTTTCATTGGTCAAGGTCAAAATTGAGGAAATGTTCAAGCTTCTAGGTGAAACAAGAGCCCCGAGCTTTGAAAATGTGTGAGGAGACAGAACTGGTATTTCTAGTGTACCAGTCCAAACTGAAACAGAATTCCATTTCCCAGTTAGGAGCACGTAGCCAACTTGCATTTGCACCGTTGACTGTACGGTGCAATCCTAGTTTCAATTCCACTGTTCAAATCCTCACACTACTAGGTTCTGGCTCTAAATTCAAGGATACAGAAGAAAAAAGATAGGGCATGCTATCTGTCCACCTCCAGCTTGTACAAGTCCTTTATCCATACATAGAAAACACAAAACATTTATTTTGTCCACCTTTTGTCAGCATTCCAGAAGGGGGAAGGAGAGAGGCATCGTACAGTAACTGCTGACCCTGAATTTGGCAGCCAGGTCCAATCCAAAATACTGAGTCTTCTGTGAATGGCAGAAACAAATCACATGACAGTACTCTGTCACACTGCCACATTTTCACTGCAAAGGCACAGGTAATTACCGAGTTAGCAGTCCCTTAGCTGTATCACAACTTTAGGTCCTGAACCACAGCTTTACGGTTCCAGGCCATTTACTGTTAGGCCAGGAAAGCCCCAAAGGTGGAGGGCCTCAGCCAGAGCCACTCTCAAAGAAAGCAGTCTAGAACTCAGGATGCACATTTCGTACTGAGATTTATTATTCTCTTCCCACTTATTAAATCCTAATCTACCAAATTGGTCCGGGCCAGACTAGACCATCAGATTGATGTGCTTTTACAGAACTGTTGTGCCAACCCATAAGGCTGTAAGCTTATGTTATTTCTCTGAGTTCATCCAGAATTTATTTGCAGATTTAAAGATCTAGTTACAACCATGGGAAACAAGCTCTAAGAATTCAGAGAAAGTAAAAAACTCCCCTGCTTTTAAAAAACATCATGTAATCTTTTTGGTGCAGAGTGACCATGGCTCTGTCAGAATAAAAACATAGTGGTGAAAGTTGAACTGTTCCTCAGCACCTAGTATCGCCACTAAGAATAACTTAATACACAACCGGAAAAGAAAGACTTCATAAATAATACAATGAATGATAAGAGATGCAAATATATACAAAAATAAAATTCAAGAACAATGAAAATTTTATTGCCTATGGAATGAGTCATGGGATTTGAATAAGGACAAATCTCAGCTGCCAGCTTACACACTTTCTTGTCAGACAATTTCCTTCTAAGACCTGTAGCATCAAGAAAAGAAGTGTCACTGAGTCGGTCTTACAACACACCAAAAAAAGAGAAAAACTTCATTTTCATCCATTCAGTATGGTTTTGTAGATTGCAATAAAAAACGTATTTTACAACCAATTGTTTTCAGTACTTCTGCACTGGAACTTTACTTACAGCTAATTACTAATAGAGTTTATTTTTAAAAAGTATTTGAGGTGTACCTTGAGGTACACTTGAGGTTTCTGTTCTGACAGTAATCACGGAGTCCCCAAAGAATATGTAGGTGGAACCAATTATTTTTATTGAAAGAAAAAGAATTCTTTGTTACTAAAAGGATCTGAAAAGCATGATTCACAGCACAGAGAATATTCAAAGTTATAGTATGGCGATTTTTATTTCACTATGAGAAAAGCAATTTCCAAGAACCTCAGGGAGGTAGAGGTTCACTGAATAAAGCTGAAGACTCCCTTCTTTCAGATTTAGAATTTAGGAAGGTATTTGAGGAGAAAATAAAAAACCAAGATTCCAAAGCTGTGCATTGTCATCAGGTCCTTAATTTAACTAAGTTTTCCTACTATAATAAAAATTTCAAGCATCAAAATGTTTAAAGGGTACACCTTGTTAAATAATCAGACAGGCTTGGTTTGGGCTCTTTTTGTCTTGGTTTCTTTTTGCTTTCCTAATATTTTCATTAAATTTCTTGAGCTCTAGTCATTTGATTTCCTGAATACTAATAAAATTATTTTTTTAAAAAGTGCCAAGAAACCTCAGTAGAGCATTTAGAAATCATATCAATTTTAAACAATAAACTCTTTTACTGCTTCACATACATTTATTTTCCAAAGTACCTACACTTGGTAAATGAACAGGTGAACATATGTGTGTCACAATAAGGTAGCACGTGAAAAAAAAGTTATGTGGAACAGGTAATGATTTTCAGGATTCTTCTCCCATTTTTAATATTTGCCTTTACATTTTATATACCTTTATTAATCAGAGCTAGTAGCAGAAATAAGTGAAGTGATAGACAACGAATTTACACTGAGTCATATCTGATGAAAGTATTAACAATAAATAAAAAGATCTAGATATTTTCATAAGATATCAGGATTTGTGTTCCTAGAGTAACGTTAAGTGTGAACTCTGTTCAACAAGAGTAGCTGTGTGAACTTTCATAGCTCTTGATAAAAACTGTTAGTCGTAATTAGCAGCTACAATTGAATTACTGATAACAGCTCTGAACTGAGCAGTTATTCTAATTCTGCGCAGTTAACACCTTTCAAGGGAGCACTGTGTGGGTGTATGTGTATTCCCAAGCTCCAAATAAAACTTGGCCTACTGTTCCATACTGATGCAAGACAATTTTCGAAAAACTGAGAACTTGCACTTCTCTCTTGTGCAGTATTTGAAAACAAGTTTACAAGAGAGTTAACTGCCTTTGCCAAGGGATGCTCTAGACAATTGCACTGCAGTGAATTATCAGGGAGCTTTCATGACTGCCCTGAAGCACATAAATTGTTATGGATAAAGCCACATCAAAATGGTTTGGTGTCTACGGATTAGCCATATTCTATCCCTTAGGAGAGATAAATGACAGGAGAAAGATCTCACACCAAATAATGAGATAAATTATGTTGGAAAGAGATAAATCTTTTCACTCGGATGCACTCATAGGAAGGCCGGGGAGGTCACTGTATTTCCTAACATGAGCTCTTTGCTCCTTATTTCCTGAAGAGGAACAGCTAGCATCAGACCCTGCACAAAATGCATGAAGTGTGGATACAGCATTCCCACCTCTTCTCTTCCATATTCTACCAATAACACGACTGTGCCCTTGGTACCACCAGCAGGACCCCAGTGACCAAGCTTGCCTGTAAGCACCTGCTTTGTGAAATTGAAGATTTACACTGCAGTAATGTATAAACTTTGAGAACACTGCTAAGAGCCAAAAACTTGTGGGAACACAGCACCTAGCTTCCCTTCCAACACTTCCACTGAAAGCTGGAAAATATTCAGAGCTAGTTTCTTGTCTTTAGGACTACAACAGGCATTCTAAAATGAGGAAATAAAATTTGAGTGATACTGTATGCCTTCCTTCTAAGGAACTCTAAATCTGTTACTGTGGTCTGAACAAATGCAAAACCCTAGAGTTTAAATGACAGTAGCATTAAATCTAGTGATAAACATAAGGGATTTTCAAGGAAGCCAGAGTTTAAAGTAAAATTCCAAGCTTCTGAAGGGCTAACTTAACTGAATAATTTATTTTGTTATCACTTGCTGTAGCCTGACCCACACTGATGTTATTTTAGAACACCAGCTACTTATGAAAAACATCCATTCATTACTGGCCATGTCCTGAAGAGTATGTGTCCATTACATCAGCTGAGCTAAAACGTGTCACTGCTTTCAAGCACTCAGATTCTATGGAATAGCTACTTCTTTAAATAGTTTCCTACCTTTTCCTCCTGAAAGCCCAGTGCAGTCAGAACCTAGTTTCAAAACTTTACAGCACTTTTAGTTGCCTGAATCAGACATATTCAAAAACATCAAAGCAGTTTTTGTTTATAACTCTACCAGAAAAATGCCAAGCCAAATATTTAGTCTCATCTTTGATATTTGGTGTATTACAAATAGAAACCATAGTCAGAAGTATAGTTTTTTTGATTGGTCATTGGTGATGTCACCAGTTCAGTAAGTTATATAATCACATATTGTACATTCCAAACGAATGAGCTGACTCCTAGTCTTTTTAGCAGAGAAGTTACACTTTCACACTTTGTCAATGAATTAACATTCATTGAAGGTCTATAAACAGAGTGATATGTGCATTTCTGAGACTCATCAGCTTAATTTATATTTAGTCTGTTGAAAGACTGGCTTGCTAAGAGCATACTTTAGAAGAGAACAGAAAAACAACTCAGCCTCTTCTACTGGTTGGGCTCCCACCTACAGGAGATGCCAGAATTAGCACTAACATTTGGTTCAGTGGTAGGTAGGAGCCCTAACTGTGTAAGTAGCTAGCTCAGTGTATAGAAAAACTGTATGATGAGAAGTCAGTGTTTGATGTGCTGAACTCAAAAGAACCTAATCTGAATTTCTGCAAGTCTTGCACTAGTTTTAGTAGCCTCAAGTTTCACACACTTCAGAATTGTATTAACTCATGTTTATCATTAAGATCTCACAAATTTCTTCTTTCATCAAGAGAAATCAGTGTCTCCTTTTACTTTCCTGCAAGTTTTCCAGACACTCTAAAAGGCTGCCATCATACTTGTCTTTCATAATTTCATGCTGATTTACATATCACTATAAGGATACTTAGACTGTAGTTAAATAGCTGATGATGCACTTAAGATTCCTTCTGCTAGTTACGAGAAGCTGTTGAAGAATCTGCACTTCTTAATGGCATCATCCTGCAGTGAACTGATGGTAAAAAGTAAAATTAAGTGCAGAAAGGCATTTTGGAAAGGAGCTTAGCCATAACAATACCTTCTCATAGTGTCTTGTCTATTTAACTGTATAAATTTATATTCGCACATTTCCAGCATTTCAAAGCTTGCAGCAAATTCAGAAACATAAGCAGGTATCTTACCAATCTGACAAGTCTTGCCTGTTTCTTTTGGTTGGGTTGCGGCACGAAACAGGAGGAAACAGATGTCAGAGCAAGCAGTCGACCTGAAGAGCTGGTAAGAGCACACTAACCTTTCCCCATCTATGTCAAACTAAGCTGAAGGCAGCCAAAGAGAAAGGACCTCTAAGAACTCTAAAGCTATTTATCTGCTTTAAAGGAGTTATCCACATCTCAGTGTACTCATTTTAAAATTTGCCTTCACAGAAAAATTTGCCCAGTCTTTTCCCTCTCAGGGGAGCTCCGATATCCTTGAAAGCAGCAATGCTTCTCTTGCCTGCACTATATATGGTCTGTGGAGAGACGTGAAAATACTGATGGTATTTTTGGCCATGTTGTCTGTATTGGATTGGTCTCATTTATTTTTAAGTGTTCTGAAAAACAAAGAAGGCAGTTTCTTTCTAAAGAAATTATACACAGCCCTATTAAGACACTCTCCGATTAATTTTTTTGTTTGTTTGTTTTTAATCAGACCATCATCTTATTCTAGTTATTTGGTTGTATAAGGTAAGACAAAGCACAGGGTGGCAACTTGTTGCAGTGTGGTTAATTTTAACCACCATATCAAATATGAGCTGCCATTCAAGTTAATCAAGGTATTCCATTATTATTATTATCAGGTTAAGAGAATGAGATCATTAGCACTGGTCAAGCTATAAAAAGCTGTGGCATAACTGAAAGCTGATGCAATCCTAAAATAAACATAAAAAGAAGTTTGTGTTTTTCCAAATAGAAAATTTAATTCTCTTAAATATCATTACATATACACTTTAAAGGGTTACACTTTTAATTAAAAATATCTGGATTGTTAGTACAATGAAAAACTTTCACTGGATATCCAGCCTACTCCTCCAGGGTAGGAGCTATTAAAGTGCTTGTAAAAGTAACATTGTAAAGTTTCATTTTTTTTCTGGATGACTTCCACCACATTTTACTAGTACATTTCTTTTCTAAAAGGCTAGGTCTCATTTTACAATGAGATTTGAATTATTGTCACACAGATTCACATGATCCTAGAAAACATCCTACAGGCCCAGTACCATCCCAGGTCCTATCTGTGCAAAATCACTGCCCTTAGCCAATGCATTTACTCTTTTTTTTTTTTTTTCCAATTGTATATTATGAGAGGTACATTTTAAGTAGTGAGGTTGGTTTAGGTATTACTGAAGTCAAATGAATGAATTGATTTAAGATGAAGAAAAAAAATTCACTCCCTCACAACACTCATAGCTCAACAACGAGTGTAAATGGGTAGAGTATTTAATTTGTATAACAATTGCATATTAAGTATTCCTTGTAAAAAAGTAGTGTATGGATATATTACACTCTCTGAAAAAATTATTCTAAATGTATTAATGGAGCAATGATGACATTTACTGAAACATCACAAAACCAGATGAATTAATCACTTTAAATCAGTGCATGAATTTAGATTTGTATTTTTATCTCTTACCTGCTGCATAAAGAATAAATGCTTCATTTTTGGGATAGCTTGCACACTCAGAATGAGATAAAAATAAACATTAAAGTTCAGCTCTGAATTTAATTATTCTCTTTAAAGCAATTAACTAATTTTCTTTTTTCCCTGCCCCTGTCAAGAGGAGAGGTCTTAACAGAAGACAAACCTTAACCTTAACAGAAGACAGACACTGTTAGCTGTATGAAATTACTGAGAATTTGAACTATAATTCTTTTTTTTTCAGGTAGTACAACAGCTCTTAAGGATCAGAAAACTAAGATGCCACAAAGCTTTTACTGCTACGATTTCTAGCACAGCAAATAGGATACCACGCAACATTAATATATAACATTTCTTTTGTATGCACTGTACCTCTCTCTGCTTCAGGGAATGGGATATGTCTGGGAAAGAGTAGCAAAAAACCTCTTTCCTCTTTGAAAAACTTTAAGCATAGAGGTAATTCACCCCCTTGCTGATTATTTCAACCTAGTTAGTCTTCAATCTAAGCTCAAAAAATACATGTAAAACATCATTAGAAAAACCCTCAAGTGTGCAACTACATGTAGTCCTCCTTAAAAGGAACTCTCCTCCAGAGTTCTGTCTTTCCAGTGTAAAGTAATGAAGCAACCACATGTCCCCTCCCATGAGAAGAGAGCTCCATCTTCTACTGACTCGAGGTCTTACTACAGGATTCCCAGTATTACAATTACAGATACAGCCACACTTGTACAATCCATCACGAAGCTGTTTGCTTATGATTTTTCATGAATAATTTTTATTGGCAAAAGCCATAAAAATTGAAAGAGCCTTTCCTAAGATGCAAACTGCCCTGACGATGAACTCTTATCTTCACTCATGTAATTGGATTACTGAAGGCATAATTTCTGACAGGTAGCTCTGGCCAGAGATTGTCATAAATCGTGTCCAAGAGCCCTTGTCTGTGGCTTAGCATCATAAACTGGAATACTGACATAGCAGATGTTTGGCAGTTTCCTCATTCCAGATGGATGCTTGTGGTCATCATCCACTCATGCTAATATTTTAAGAGCTTTATTTAAGAAACAATGCTTTAAGAAGCATTTTCTAGTAAACCATAGCTGCTGGTTGTAAGTTAATCTCATTAACAAACGTTTACACTTACTAACAAGCTTCAGCCTCAGCAAGCTTCCAGTGCTGAGCAACGCACATGGAAATTAAGCAATCCTGAAGGCTTTCAGTAATCACTACTGCACAATGACATTATACCATTCAAAACATATTTTTAAAAAAATATAGACATTTCAGAGCACTGAAATACAAAAATTAAATGCACTAAAATCTGTTTGCTTATGCTCAAGCAATTGCATATATGAACGCAGAGAGTACCTATTTTGTCTTGAGGAGAGCCAGGCTATTTGGATATTCGAGGTAAGAGAAATATCCTTTATACCTAGTGAAGTTAAAATGAATGGGGGGAAGAGAGCACCTATAGAGAAAGATACAGCAACTTTGTATGACTGAAATTTAAATGTGTAGATCCTAAAGGTCCATAATTATATCCAGTTGCTTTTGACACAAGAGCTACTTTTCACTGTTCTTTTGACTATTCAAAGTGTATTGCATTTTCATGTAATAAATGTTTAAGTAAGTGACTGACAACTGGTATTAGATGGCTTACCACAAATTCTTATCTGTGTTAATCTGCATCCCTTAAACACAAAAGAAGCTTTTCTTGGGAGTATATCACTATGCTGGGCAAATCAGCATTCCTGGCTGAGCAGCTCATTCCAACCATTCTTAGAAGCACAGCTTTTACAGAAGCAGTTCCAAGAGTGAAGCCAAATGCGTGCCAGGTTTCACAGCAGGTAGCCAGTGGCATGGCAACTCCACATCTCTACTCCCAATCCTGAAAACACCACCCATATCTGAAATACTCTGGGTGTATTTCTATGTGCAGTTGCCTCAGTGATAACGTAAGAAATCGAGCAATGGTAGTTTGAATAACAGAAGATGCAGTGGACTGTGTTTCTCAAAAAGTAAGAATACTTTGTTGTTTTGGCATAATAAATCCTAATTCTTTTACACAGTTATGGGATATGATATACAGCATTCACTTGCACCAAAACAGCAAGGTAGATTGCAGGGACAAAAACATGAATACACCAGCACACCCATTTTATGATCCACTAGGTGCACCTCTGAGGTTCCCTGCAGTGATAAAAGTTTTCTGTTTGCTTTTAGATTTTGGCTGTCATTTTCATACAGTGTGCAATCTCAAAACGTGTTGTACCCATAGCTATTTGGACATGAGCATTGCAGTCTTGCAAACTGTAAAGAACTCACAGTTCAGGACCATACCATGAGAACTGAGATTCATGACCTGCAAAAGTATCTACACCCTAGAGTCTGCACTAGAAAAGGTAGTAATGGTCTTCATTATGACAGTGGATGAAAAAGTTAGTCTGCATTACAGCACAAGCATTGCTTTCATAAAAACTCAAAACAGTTACCAGATTTGAGGTATTACATCATAAAGATGGAGCCTGTGTCACTGATATAAAATGGTCAGCTGAGTCTACAAGACAGAGAAAGCACTGCACTGGAAGTATTTATTCTCTAAGTGACCATTAAAATACATAAATATAACAAGCATTGTTTTGAAAAATAACAAGCCTAACCTTGCTAAGTATATGGCTGCAGTGTTCCTTTCCCTTGTCTTAGTGGCATCCTGTGAAAGAACAATAAAGCAAAAAGCACAAATTGAAACAAGAAATTCCATTTTAAAACTTTACTGTGATTGAAAATTGGAGGAAGTTGCCCAGTGAGGTTGTGGAATCTCCAGTCTTGGACATGCTCAAAATCTGTCTGGACATGGTTCTGAGCAACCTGCTGCAGCTTATCCAGCTTTGAGCAGAGTGGATTGGAGTAGACAGTCTCCCTAAGTCTTTTTAAATGCCAGTTATGTTGCAATCCTGTAATTCATCAGGTTGGGCAACTGAAGCTTTGACAGAAAACACACCAAATTTACTTTGGCTTGTATTGTACTGATCAAGTTTTATGGACTGTCCACTGCCCCGGAAAGCCCTCAATGACTGGTATTCCCCCAACAGCAATAGCCCCAGTGGACTGCCTTGTTGTCCGGGCCAGTGAGAGGTCAGACAATGCCTGACAAAAAGCAGAAGGACTATATGTTGTTGACAGTAAAAAAATTCAACATTTCCTTTAAGAAATTAGTAAATACTAAAGTTCAAGACCTATCTTCTCTGCAGAAATAAAAGAAACAAACTGGGCCTACTAAACACTCAAGAAGTCCCAAACTTCCAAAAGATGAGCACCACTGCCCCATTATTTAGTGTTAAGTATTCCAAGACAACTGTTGTGAGATGTGGCAGAAGACATGCAGTTTAAACAAGCTGATAATAAACCAGGATAAAACCTAAATTTACTACATCTTTTGCAAACTTTTGTGATTTACAGGTGTTTATCTTAGTTGACAAAGCAAGCATATATTGCACAGAAGTAATCTAGTAAATATAAGACTGCCTTTAATATTCCACAGGCAGATTTTCCTTTTGTATAGCCACTCAATACAGCATTATGTAGCTAAAACTGTTCCGTAAAGCCAACAATTTTTACACTTCTTTTTTTATTTACATTAGAAAAAAACCCAAAGATAGGCCTCTCTCACAGAATGAAATTATGTCAAGATCAACTACAAATCAGATTCAGGGCAAGTTTCAGAAGATTCTGTCATCTTTCTGCTACACCAGAAACACTAGCATTAACCAGTTATGTCAGTAACTTTGTTTTGTGTCACAAGTCAAGTTTCAAATACTTTATGATTAATCTGCCCAAGCATGTTAAAAGTTTTTGTTTTTGTTTTTGTTTGTGTTTTGTTTTTTTTTTAAATAACATTCCTAGCATTGCAAATAGGATGTGCCTAAGGACAAAAAAAACCCCAAAAAACAACCCACACCAAAAAAATCACCCAAAAAACACTTAAGGGGTCATCTGATGTGAAGCACTGCCTTTAACTTTTGTTTTAATTCTGAACCAGAAGTTCTAAAACAATTATTTAAAAATTTGTGACCACATATCTTGGGTGAAGCTTGATATTCAAACAAGTATTTTTGACCCTTTAAAAAACATGTTTTTTGACCTTTTTTTGACAGTTTAAAAAATGTAAATCAACTAATTTCACATGAGATAGCAGGATACTTCGAGATGCAATACAAGCAATAGTGCCCCAGCCCACTTCATTGTTCAAGAGGAAGGCATTCCAAGTAGTTTAGAATAGCAAAGTGGTATTGTACTATATGTTTGGAGAGCAATTTCTAGCTAGATCTTTTCTGCAGTTTTCACTTGGATTAATAAAAAGTAGTTTATGAATTGTGACAATGCACAGAACACGAATTAGACAACAAAACTAGAGAGCTGTTGATAAATGTCACCAGGGCATATAACCAGACAGATAACGCTGTACTGACCGAGTTTTAGGTGCAGATATGGGAAGAGGTGTTCAGTGCATTTGAGTAACTGCAGTCAAGATTACCTTTCAGACTAATGGATACTCAGTATAATTACAAAAACCATAGGAATTTACTCAGTAGGGGATTCTTCTTTATAGGAATATATTCCAGTTCAGAGATAAACAGTTAATCAGGTCTTGTAACTTCTGAGCACAATCTTAATAAGTGTTTAAAATGTGAAAATATTCTTTTATTCATACTCATATGGTATGCTCAAAGCTAATGGAAACTGATAAAAGGTCAATTACTACTCGCCAGGAATCCACATTATTGGTAGAGTCCCCATGATAAGTGACTCCTGAGTGCAGGATTAGGGCACTTGGAGCACTTTCATCATTTACACCCTGCCTGCACTGTCATGACAGAATAAACTACTCATCTCAACAGAAGATTTGGTCTGAATACCTTAACACAATTTAGGAAGAAAAAGCAGAAGGTAAAACAAGAGAGTGTCTGAATTCTAGAAACTAGATATGGGAGGTTTCTGTTTATTTCCTAAGGGAGCTTGAATAGCTTGTTTTTACTATGTTGAGCTTCCACAGAACTTTAGAATATGACTAAAAGGTAAAAAGATTTTGAACTTCAGATTTTTTTCTTGCTTTTTTCCCTCCTGATCTCCTAGATTCAAGAGATTAGGAAATTTCAAAAGAGTCCTAATGTTCTAGAATCAGTTTGCTGTTCACACATCTTGTAACATGTGCAGGCCAAATAAGGCACCTTATAACAGGGTAGTCTGACACCAGAGATACCGCACAGAATCACCAAAACCTTTAAAATCATCTAGTCCAACTGTCAACCCATCACCAATATAATCACAACCATACCTTTGAGAAAAATCATGACAACAATTTGTTGTCGCCATTTGCCCCTGGTCCTCAGTCAGTAGAGGAAATACGTTTAGATTGCATACTGCAAACCAGCATGATTCAAGCTATGCAAAAGGTGCCTTGGTACCACCATGGTCTGAACCTAATTTCACCAGATTCAGTCTTGGTAACTTTTACTTGGTTAGGCTAGAGATTAACCGGCTTATCTCACTGATCCTGCAAGACCTCCTTCAGCTCGTACTACATGTCTATTATTCCTCAAGAGCGCAATTTGGTATTCATCACAAGTTTGTGAAAAATGCTATATTGAGCTGGAATACAAGACATAGGATAACTAGATGGTTTCACTCAACAGCTTAATAACATAAAATTGCACATAAACTCAGTTCCTATAGTAAGTACACTGCAGAGTTTCAGCCAACCTGGAAATAGATGTTCTCTAAGGAATCCCCACGAGAAGCAGCACAAAGTTCATTCCAGCCTGTGATCTGTGTATCAGAGGGACCCAGCAGAGTCACTCAACAACAAGTAACTGTCAGTTCTCCACAGAGAATTAGCAAACCTTAAAGCAGTTTAAAGTCTTCAGTACATATCTCGTATCTTTTACTATACAGTTCCTTTCAATTAAAACAAAATACAGCAAAAAGAAAATATGACCTTGGAATTAATTATCCTACCAATAACTTCAGCTGAGGTGTTCAAAACTCAGTTTTACAAGTGACTCGTTTCTTAAGATTTTGTCGGATTTTCTAGGTCTCATTTTAAGATTCACCGCAAAGTACAGAAATGAAAAAAATTGCTTTTTACAAAAGCGCTATTAGACTACAAGTATTTACTACAGATGCTTCGGGGCTTTTGAGTTAATTACTGAAAACATTAAATTGACATAACTGATTAATGAACTGAGGATGGGAATTTTTTTTTTTGTGTGAAAAATAAGCTCAAGTCACTAACACGAATTTCAATTAGTACACTAATCAGCATGAACAGCAGCAATAAAAGATTCTCTGAGTTCTCTGAACTGTGGAAATAAAGCTGCTACTTCAGGCAAATAACCATAAAGAAGCACACCTCAGGGGAAGTACTGAGTTTGAGGAAGCACCTGCCTACTCCCAGGCTATGGATTGTAGTGTATGAGCAGTCAGTGTTCTCACTTGAGCGTGCAAGTGTGTGCAAGAGCCTGTATGCAATCTGTGCAGGAATATGATGAAACACAATAGAAGTAGCTGCCTCACTGGGGAACCATTTCAACCACACTCAAACAGAAACAACATTTGATAATTACATTTTCAAAGCCTGTTACATCCTTTTTAAAGCATTTAGGCTTCATGAACTAGAAGCAGAGCTTTCCTAGAAGTAACATACATAGCAGTATTGAATTCTTCAGTCTATAACTATATTTGTTCAGATGACAAGTACAGAAAATACCATTTCTGGTAAATCCTGAAGAACTGATTTTATCTCATTAGGAGCAGGAATATAGATGGCATGTGGTATACTTCTATTTTCCTTAAAAGTTTTGGAAAATTATCACAGTTAAACCAGATTTAGTTTTTATACTTTCAAAGTTGTCACAGCCAAGCAATATAATCAGGCCTCATACGTTAGGAGATGCCAGCCCAAGAGAAAAAAGTGATGACAGAAAAAACCTGGAAGGCAGTAGAATACTTATGTCTCTCCATTTTTCACACATCAGTATTTCCTTCCTAGCTGTTACAGAAACCTCAGAATCCACACAGGAATTACTACTTGTATGTAAGCTGTTACACTTCATCTTTTGGGAACCGAGAAATGCTATTCTTTTAAGGACAGAGTAGGCAAGAAAAACAGTTGGGAGTTAAAGTAATTATGCATAATTACTCAGTGGCAAAAATGAGAAATCTAGATTATATTTCCAGGAGAAAGCATTTCCTAAGTATAGCAGCAGGGCCACCTTAGAGACATCTATACCCAACTACATTTGTTAACATATAAATACCTTTAAAATTGTACTTTGTAAAATGAGAAGCTACTTAAAGAGTGCAGTTGTTGTGCTGAGCATGTTTGCTGTACAGAAGATAAATTCAAATTATTTATTTCTATCCTCACAAGTACTCTAAAATAATTTAAGCTTTAACATAATACTCTTGCCAGTTTTTCTATACCATGAATCCTTAAAGATTATTTAACTTTCGGTTTATTCATATTACCAAGTACTAAGAACATACTTGTTATTGTACAAAACAAATGATTTGTACCTTCTCCAAGAGGCACACAGTATTATTTAGAAGTATTAACATAATATATCAAACACATTCTCAAAAATACATTAGTATTACACTTTAAAATTTGTTGCATAAATTCCATAATTGCCTTTAGAAACTGGAGACAACATAGACAGCATCTGCTTGACACTCATATGCACTGAAATAACTAGAAAAAGCTAGACAAGATGATTTGAAAACGTGAGCTTGAAGGACTAGAAAACTGAAGAGTGGTTTAATTTAGTTTTCTGTTTGATAGCAAGTTTTGCTATTGAATATTCCCTCAGCAAGCCCACAGCTTGTTTGAGCTGAAAAAAAATTAGCTTGGAGCATACTCTCCTATTACAACTCAAAAAGTACATTACATTCCCTAATGTTTTAAGGATTGTCTTTGATATCTTTAAGTTACAAAATTCTAACCTAATACGAAAAGTCAGTGTAGAAATTTTCCTGCAATGCCTATAAGTGTTGTAGGTACAGTGATGTTTTGTGGTTACAAATGTCAAATATTACCTAGTAATTCATCCCCAGATGAAGATACTGCAATATTTGCTTTGTTCTCATATCAACTGTACTAATTTTGTTTCTACCACTAGTAGGATTTTGGGCAAAAGCAAGTACAGGAGCAACTAGATGAAAGAACTGCACTTCTTTAATGCATTACATTCTCTTTTAGTTCTCTTCCACTTCTTCTTCAATCCCAAAGATCGCTGTAACATATTCATGTAATCACAGCAACAATGAGGTTGGAAGGGACTTTAGGAGCTCATCCAGAGCAGCAGCCTGCTCAAGTGGTATCAGCTAGAGCAGGTTTTTCTGATCTATGCCAGTTGGGTCTAACAGCTACAAGGACAGAGATTTTCAGCTTCTATGGGCAGTCTTTTCCAGCATTTAATCACTCTCATTAAGTAAGTTTTCTTGTGTTCAGACAGAATTTCATGCATATCACCTTGGGGCTGGAGACAGTTGGCTTACTCTGATGTACACAGATATTCGAGTCCCAAAGTGCAGCACAGTAGCACTGCCTTCTGAGATGTCAGCCTGTATAGAACAGCTCAGTGGTTAGACACAGGCTAACATTTTAGCACATGCCGTAGGATTGACTTCAGTATGTGCTTAGAAAGAATTGTTTTAAGTTGTACTGTCTGCTTGGCTTTCAAGGTCAGTCTTGTTTTGCTCACCCTCCTGATGCATCTCATTTTTGTTACAAGCTAAGGAAAGGCCTTTCCTCAGGCCTAGATAGAACAAGGACACAGCAAATTCTTCTATTATTGGCTCTGTTGATTAAACATCTGACCTAGAAAGTCTGTTCTCCTTGTGTAGATAATCATATTGATCTGTATACAGAAGACAGAACTTGCCTTAATAGAAATCCAGTTTATCCTAGAAATTAAGAATTGCCATGTCTGTGACCAAGGGGCTTGGCAAGTGATTCTTCGTAGCAGTGTAGAAAAAACAGTGCTTCAGTAGAGAAATCACAGCTTCAAGGAAAAGCCTGATTTACATCCTTGTTCAGGATATAGTCTTACATATTGAGTATTCTTGAACAGTTACTGAACTAGAAAAGTTGTAATAAAATTTGAAAAATGGCTGTAACATTGGTTGGATTTCTGAAATGACAGTATTGATAAAACAGAAAATTTTTGTGCACATCATTTACTGCATTCCATAATAGTGTAAAGAACAAATAACAACTTCAAGATCAAGTTTGCTTGATTGAGTCAAGCATGTCTAATTGACTGATCAAATAGGCAAAGTTTAGCTGACCTTGTCAATTACTAGTTGTCAAGAAAGTTCTAAGGTCATGGATTTTAGTATCGCAGTACCACAATTCTAAACTGCTACGTGCTAGGAGAAGCAATATGGAGATGTAAAGGTATTTACAAAAGTCTGATGAAACAATTATGACTACATACATTTTCTATTATTTTTTATTTTAATATTTAAAATCCAAAGAACAATAAAAAATAATTTCCTCTTCTGATCTGCTTGTGTGAAAGATATATTAAGGATTGTTCTATCTTTATATATGCTTTCTCTATTATATAGCACATTATATCCAGTAGGTGGTACATGTAGGAAAGCACAGAAAAGCAGTCAAATATATGCATGTTTGTGCCTGTCTTTATCTAATAAAATGCATTAGAAAATACTTGTATAAGCAGCTATGAGTTTTTTTCTTTCAGTTATCAATTGCAAACAAAAGTAAATGGAAGCATAATTTTGCAAATTATAGCCACCTTCAAGTTTCATTATGTTTGACACTAAGGTTACATTTCTAATACCTGAAAAGGAAGGATTAAGACATCCCACAGTTTTGCTGACTGTTTCACTTACAATTCTATGTCACAAGAAAGGAAGAAGAGGTGTTTGCTGCCAAAATATTTAAAAAGGGGAATTTAACCTTCAATTCACTGAAGTTTTGCATTATCTCATTATACACGTGACATAAACCAGGAATTGTTGCTATGACAAGAGCTTGTATATATTTAAATAAAACAGTCATAATTTATTCTTGAGTTTAAGTTTCCTCTTGCCAGCAGCTTCTGCATAAGCAACTGGTCTACAGCTACTAATAAAGACGTTTAAACATGACTTAACACCTTCTTCATGATAGACAATTGATATTTGCATTTTTGATGAGGCCCCTATCAGGTATTTTCATATTATTTTGGTAATATGTATAGGTTCACAGCCCATATATATATATACAAATTCCCTGAGCCTAGATATTATATACAGGCTCTGAATAAGACAGACCTTTATCTTATTTCCCAGTTTAGCAGTGGATTTAAAAACCCTCTTGGAGGGAAATATTTGTTTTTAAAGCATGTTAGTTACCTCTTCACACTTCAGTTCTTTCAGAAAATGTAGGCACAGCATTCCATGGTCTTTGCAACACACAGAAGTAAACCCATCTGCTGTTACAGAACTTAAAAGGAGATGAAGCTTTTAACCACAACATTATCCAGGGAGTTCATGTTCTGGTCATTATTCATCAATTATTCATCAAAAGCCCTGATCCACTTTCTAGTCAACCTGTCAAGTGAATATTATTTTAATGGTTTTTACAATTTTTTCTCTTCATCTGAGGTTGTGATTTGACTACATCAAAACATCATTGAATTCACCCTCATTTTATGACAGAGAAGTGCTCTCCTCGAGTACTATCAGGGTGAGATTCAAATTAATTTAATTCTTACATTCAATATACAGAAGGTTTTCTGTTTCTCCCTGTATAACTAAAAGCACAGGGCTGTGATGTCTGTAAATACATGTGATCGGGATATAGTTAATATTTGTGTTTCAGGCAAGTTACTGTTAATTTTACAGAAACCATAGCAAACAGCACACAAATACCTTGTAACTTACAGTGCAGCCAAACAAAACCATTTTATGTAATTACAGGCAATATGACCATCAGAAGGGCAAATAAAACTATGTATAGAATAGTAGAATCATTTAGGTTGGAATAGATCTCCAAGGTCATCGAGTCCAACATTTGAACAATCACTACCTTGTCAATTAGGCCATAGCACTAAGTGCCACATCCAGCTGTTTCTTGAACACTTCCAGGGAAGGTGGCTCCAGCATCTTCCTGGATGGTCCATTCCAATGCTTTACAACCCTTTCTGTGAAGAAGTTCTTCCTGATGTCTAATCTGAAGCTCCCAAGGTGCAGCTGGAAGCTGTGTCCTCTTGTCACTTGTTGTCTGGGAGAAGAGGCTGACCTCCACCTGGCTACAACCTCCTTTCAGGTAGCTGTAGTGAGCAATAAGGTCTCCTCCTTTTCTCCAGGCTAATCACCCCCATCTCCCTCAGCCCCTGCTCACATGACTCACTCTCTACACTCTTCACCAGCTTCATTCCCCTTGCCTGGACTCACTCCAGCACCTCAATGTCTTTCTTGTAGTGAGGGGCCCAGAACTGGACACAAGACTTGAGATGTGGCCTCACCAGTGCCGAGTACAGGGGGACAATCATGGCCTGGTCCTTCTGGCCACACTATTTTTGACACAAGCCAGGATGGCATTGGCCTTCTTGGCTACCTGGACGCACTGCTGGCTCACGTTCAGCCGGCTCTCAAACAGCACCTTCAGGTCCTGGCTCTGATGTGCCACTTTCCAGCCACTCTGCCCCCAGCCTATAGTGCTGCAGGGGGTTGTTGTGACCGAAATGCAGGACCTGGAACTTGGCCTTATTCAACCTCGTATCACTGGCCTCAGACCATTGATCCAACCTGTCCAGATTCCTCTGCAGAGCCTTCACACCTTCCAGCAGATCAACATTCCTGCACACCTTAGCGTTGTCTGCAAACTGACTGAGGTTTCACTTGATCCCCTTGTTCAGATCATCAATGTAGTTGCATTTTGGAGGCATTAGAGTTACAATTCTAAGATACAGAACAAGATAAGTACAAAGGACTGTAAGGAAGTGGGATATCCTGCCAAATATCTAAGAAAAATGACTGAAAAAACCCCATAAACAAGACGAAGAGCAGGTGAGATCCTCCTTTTTTATAGGGTGACAAGAAGTATAAAACTAAGAATGAAGAGGAGAAAAAGAAATACACTCTATTTCTGAATTCTCTCAGAATTAAAGCCTGATCGGCTTGACCTCCTTGATTAAGAACATCAAGGACAACTACCACCAGCTCTAAGTATATAGCTCATCAATTCTCAGATATTCCATATTTGCAGCTAGAGTAAGATGTGCTTAAAGGCCAGTTTGGTGCATACGGTAATTGCATTATCATTACAGGCAAAAACGTACTCTTTTGTTAATGCTTGAATTTAGCAATGTTTTGTTCTAAAGTTTGAAGCTGGTCTCACTAAACAGTTTCTAAACTCTCCTACCACAAAAATCTCTAGTTCATACAACTGTATACACCTTTCTGTTCTAACACTAAAATTCATACTACCATAAATAAAAACAGGCTCTCTCCAGTGTCCAACTGGATCCATAAAAAGGATTGTCTGAACAGAGTGATGTCAGTACTTCCTGCTTTCCTGTCAGCATCATAAGTACAGGGATCTGAGCTGGTCAAATATTGCATGTATGTAGATTTCTCTCTCAAGGCCAGGGTCTTTGTTTTTCCATCACAAAACTTCAGTCTACATTAAAGTGGAATATTGAGAGTCAGTCTACTATACCCTATTGGCTTAATTAAATTTGTCAAAAAGAAGTTCAGTGCTATGTTGAGAAAACTCTGCCCTTCTTGATACTCATGAAGAAGCTACAAAAGTTGGTATTTTATAATTGTAAGTAGGATACAGTGTTTTCCATATTCGTTATCTTTGTGGGTTTAGATTATTTTATTTTAAAAGGTCTTTTTAACAAAAAGAACTGGATTAATGAATGTGAGCCTTCTGCTCTGACTTTTGGTTTCCTTTGCAGTATATTTGCTATACTTGGCAGAGTACATCCAAATCAATTTTGCAACAGTGCTCTGGTTCCCATTGTTTTCCAGGATTATTTTAAGAGCTGAGCCACTAACAAGAATCAGCCTTATCAAAAAACAGTAATGCTCCGTAGAGAATGTGACCTCTGGTCTTGGGTGCTATTATTGCCACATCTGAGACAAAGAGTTTTGTTACTACGCTTTACGCTCTATCTTTTCTAGGATCTGTCCATTCTAGCTAAGAACTATGTGAAATAGTTTGTGACTGCCCTTGGAAAATCACCTCCAGTACGATTAGATAAGACTATCTCGGCCCATGTGTTCACACACTTAAAATAGCTGCAGCTCAAAGTCCGCCTCCTTAGTTTTTCAGAAACTAGACTGTATTTCTGATATTACGAATTATTCTACTATTCTGCTATGCGAACTCTCATAATTTTGTTCCACTATAGGCATACATATGATGCAAGGCATAGGCATGCCATAGTTGGAGACTATTACAACTGTGCATGCACTGTGTTACTGGCTTTTTTTGGAGAGTAACTCATATTTTCAGAAGCTATAGATAAAATTTTACATGGAAGGAAGGTTATAAAGCCTTCACCACTATAGAAGTCATCAGCAACTGAAGCTTCCATTCTGACCACCTATACTAGGTTTAAAAAACTGTTGACGTGAACTGTACAATTTATAAAACTCAAATCAGCACTAGGAAAAAGGACAGTGAGCAAATATTTTACTCAAATACCAGTAGTGCAGCTTTCCTACTGCTTTCCCAGGGATTTTAGGACAAATGGGGAAAAAAAAAAGTAATAGCCAAAGAACTTGTAGATAAAAGTTTAGCCTTCTGAAGTTAATTAAAACAGCCAAAGGGAATATTATAGTAGTGTAGAAACCACAGACAAAAAGAAAGCTCTCCCATTTATTTAAATAAGTGGGAGGAGAGAGTACATAGACCATTCAGGCTGGAATAAAAGAGCTATAGAGTGCCAGAAGCAGAGATGTTTGACTTATGATAAAGAACAAAGTTTAACTTTGCAAAGTTTAGTAAACACACAGAATTAGTTCTTTAGAAAGAAAACTGGGACAAACTATGAAGTTAAAGTTCGTAATGCAACTAGCTAACTGAAATTCAGTGTAGTCAAGAGCGTGGCACGACAAAAAAGACAAGAGTCATGCTTAATATAACAATTTATGAAGAATTAATATAAGAATAGTTTAATCTACATTTGACATTCCAGTACATTTTCCAGTTATTGATGCACATAATCTCCTTCTGTCTTTGTTATATTAACCAATTATACTTCAGCATACATATTCACTCAACCAGTACCGTCCCATCCCTAAAAGCTTTAATCACAAATCCCGGTGAAAGGGGAGATATTTTGGATCAAGACAACAACAACATCCAAAATTTGTCTCCATAAAATGTCCTTTTAAAAGAATTTTTCGCACCTTAGAATGATGTCAGTGTTTATTAATCAGTCGGAGATCCTCAGCTTGAAGGATGCAGGAAAATATAATAGTATTTCACTATTTCATCTTCCAGCCACTTTCCTCAATCCACTTGACTTTTAGTTAAATCTTCAGCTAGTAATCCCTCCTGCCCTACCCTTGCAGGGCAAGATCTACAGCTTCACATTTCCTACACTTATATTTTTCATCAGCCATAGAAGGTTATCTAAATCTTCAGAACTAATTCCTAGTTGGGCGAAGGGAACACTTTAGTCTGACCTGAATAACTACGACATTACAGCACAGAGGTTGTAAGGTTCCAAGCCCACAGCAGCTGAAATATTCTCCTGCAGAAGGTAATATTGCAGAAAACCAGCAGATTTCGTAGCTGTGGAATAGCAATTTCAGATGATGGTATGAAGTCATTCTATTTGAAAGAAAGATCCATTTCTCTATAATGCTGCTCATAATGAACTTTAAGTTACTTACTGCATGTTCAGAGTGCTGAACTCCAGAACTTTATCCTGCAGTTTAGGTGACCATAACATTGTGGCACAAAAGAAAACACATTTATCCTGTTAAGCACCAATTGTCAGAATTTTCTAATATTACTAGTTCTTTAATATATCACCAAGACAAAGTCTACTTAGAAACATGAGTGTACATTGCATAAAGTAAAAAAGTGAATTATCTAAGGTCACCCATCTTTTGAATAATAAGCCTTGAGAGCACATTTCTGGGACACCCAGCTGCTACAAGCTTTTTAGGGGTCATTTTCATTTTCTTCTCATTGCATCTCATGAGCTTCAAAAGTCAAGTACTGTTTTTACACCCTAATTGTATTACTGGAATACACCCCAAACACATATCCGTTATTATTATGACACTGTTCTCAAAAAGACTACACATATGTATCCCCATATCAGGGTGGTAGAATGGACCTACTTAGACCTACACTTAAACTGAGACCTACAACACTGAGCTACACGCACAGTGGTGGCAATTTCTTGGTAAACTCATCTTGTCCCCTGAATGTTTTGATGATAAGGTAAGAGCCATCCCTTTGCACCTTGTGCATCCATATTTCTCAGAAGTAGTCTGGCTCGGTAAAAGTTTCTTTTCCAATTAAAAACACCACAACCACCTTAAACAAAACTAGAAAAACTAGAACCACACAGTGGGAATGCAATGCAATAGTAATGGTGTTCAGCCCATATCTATATAGTGACAGATTTGATGCAATATTTACAACTAAAAATGTGCTTGAACAAAATCTCCACGAGAGTCTTATTTTGAAACAAGAACAATTTGTATTTCCTCAATTATCTCATTTGCATTAATAGCCACTTCCTTTTAACAATTTCTTGTATGTCAAGTAGAATGTTGAGTGCTTAGCTCTATTTTCTTGCTAAAAAAACCACTGACGGACAAATAGTAATATAAGCAGTGGTGCCTAGATATACATCATTAGATTTTTCTTTATATGTAGAAGTTGAAAAGTTCATTTGTTTGCATTGAAAAAGTCAATGTGCAACAGGCAAAAATGGAAATGACTAAAATTAAAAACTCAAATGAAATTACTGCTGGGAATTTTCCCAGTTTTCTAACTTGATTAAACACAGGTAGATTTCCCATTCTTCCAAGGGTTTATCTTCAGTACAAGTGCTATATGTTTTCCATCTTTCAACATATGTGCAAATAAACAAAACTCAGCATAGAGAGTGAGCAGAACTCCTTAAGTCTTTACAAAAGGGTGGTATTTTATGAGCCTGAAATAGTGCACTGTCTTCCACCTCACGCATAAAACTCTCAGGACAAACAACTAACTGAAGTGCAGAAGAAATCTTTAGTATCAAAAAAACAAGAGTGAAGTATTCTGTATTTTTTTCTGGGAGCAGTGTACAACCTCATCATGAAAATTTTGCTTGAAGGGCAGCAACTTTTAAGCCAAGTGCTCTAGGAGAATCTAATACAAAACCCCACTGAACTATGTTATAAGATACATTCCTGAACATTTTGCACACTGGACATAGGTCCTTATCTGCCAGTCTAATCCAACACTTACTACATTATCTATTTTAACGTCCTTGTTTTCTTACAGCCTTCCCAAATTACTCAGTAATAACCAGCTGAAAATACTGTTCAGGCTGTCTGGTTATTTGCATGCCCTGCTAAGCTTTCTGCAAGAGAAGTGTTAGTGGATTTTTTTCACCAGCATTTTTTGCATCCTTCCATGCAGCAATGAAAGAACTACCAAAAAACCCCAGTAAAATTCTGGCTGGAAGGTATTGCTGGAGGTCATCTGGTCCCACTCACAGATAAAGATAGGGAGTTCAAGTTCTGGAAAGGGAAGGTGACCAAAGGGTTGTATAATACCCATAGTAAGAATATTTGACAAGCTTCCTCATAACACAACTTTAACTCTGTCTTCAAGGAGTCTCAAGGTAAGCTAGCAGGTAAGTGGATGGTAAAATCAACAGATTATATAAAGGAATTCCCACTGTTCGCAGAGCTGATACCCCAATGTTTTAAGGTAAATACTTTTTGCAGATGACTGGTTTGTGACGTTGATTTTCAGCCCTTAATGTCATTTGCCAGCCATTTCTTATTTTCTTTCCTTCCCATACTGTTAAGCAAAAATTTATCTGTTTAAACAAAAGCTTACTTAGCATTTCTTCCTACCCTCCTTTAAAGAATAACACAGCTATGTGTGTCATTACAAGAACACCTATATCATTACAAATTGCCCTGGAAGATAAGATATCACACCGGAAGGAAAAAAGATAAGTAGTTTCCGCCTTCCTTTATTTTTACAGCAAAAGTGGAAGGCCTCTATTGCAAGCAATCCTTTTACAGGATTAGTATGTCTGTGACAAACCTGAGTCAGCCAGAGCAAAATTATATTTCAAAGTATGTAGCAAACGTAACTGGCTGGTTTCATTACTGATATCAATATAACCTAAAAAATTCTCCAGTTTACAGAAAAGGAAAACATAGGAGACTTGAATTATGACTGCTACACACCAAAATACAATTCCTTCATGATATCAATGTGTCCACCAGAAACAGAACTCCATCTGTCTTCGACAGGAATTGAAATATTTCACATCATTCTAGAGTAAAGATAGATTCTTCCTCATGTGCCTATAAAATCCAGCAAGCATCAGTTCAATATCAAGAGTAGCATCAACATTTTTTCTGCCCTGGATTTTCTGCAGCCTAAATATATCAGGATCACTTCACACTATGCACACAACACAGATTAAAATAGTTTAGACATCAATAAGGTTGACAGTATCTTTTAAAAAAGATCATAGGGATCAGATTCCTTGAAGGGTTCCCATCTTCAAATTTTATTCAAAGTATTTTAGCTTCTCTATTTTTCAAACATATTAAGGATAGTGTGATTACAATTATTAATTATTGATTTAGGATGGGAAAATCATGCTTAAGAAACTGATAGTGACCCACTGTTTCAGTGGATGAGGGGAGAACAGCAGTTGCTCTCTTGACATGACAAATTCTTTCAGTCTTCTATAAAATCCTCACACTAATGAAATGCAGACTAGGCAAGTGGTCAATGAAATAGACTAGAAAACTTGCTGAACTGCCAGGCTCAAAGAATTATGATCAGCAGCATGATCACAGCAGGTCACCAGGCGTGCACCCTATGGTCAGTCCTCACTGACAGTCTGGACAATGCAAACAGGACACCTTCAGCTTCTTTGCCTGCAATGCATATCTGGGAAAGTGGCCAATATTGCTAACTGGTTGCCTGCCTCTCAGAGGGACCTCAACAGACTAGAGAATTGGGCCAAGAAGCAGCTAAGAGAGTTCAAAGGGAAGTACAAGGTACTGCACCTGAGGAGGACTATCTTCTTGCACTTGTACACCCTGGGAACTGATCAGCTGGAAAGCTGCTCTGCAGAGAACCACCTTGTGATCCTTGTGGAGAACATGCTGAACACAAAACAGCAAGTCACCTTTGCAAATCAGGTCAGCAGTATCCTTGACTGCAGTAGAAAGAGCACCGTCAATAAGCTCAGAGAGGTGAACCTTCCCCTCAGCACTGGTCAGGCCACATCTGAAGTCCTGGGTCCAATTCTGGGCTCCTCATTTACATGGAAGCTCCTTGTTTACTAAAAGTAGTCCTGTAAAGGGCCAGGAAATTGAAGGAACTGAAGCAGCTTTCGTATAAGAGTGAGCTGGGACTGCTCAGCCTGGAGATAAGTTTCACGTTTGGGATCTTATGTGTATATGTCCCCCGTGGGTAAAAGCAAACACTGAGTCAGACTCTTCTCAGTAGTGTCAGGGAATAGGACAAGAGACAAAGCGCATGAACTGAAACACAGGAAATTCAATTTAAACATAAGACAAAAACTCCACACTTCATTCTAAAAATAATCAGGTAATTGCACAGGCTGCCTAGGAAGATCTTGGAGACTTAAGTCATGGAGATATTTGAAACCCATCTTAACATAGTCCTGGGCAACTTGCATTAGCTGTATGTGCTCTGACAGCAGAAAAGTTGGACCAGAAGATCTCCAGATACCCCTTTCAATGCCAGACATTCTGTAATTATAGTCCACATTTACCTCCTGGACTAAAAAAACCCCATGAAAACAGAACAAAATAAAACAAAAAAAACCCCACCCAAACAAACATTATTTTGTAAAAAAACCTCCAGCTACTGAAGATTGCAGGATGCTTTTCCTACACCTCACTCTGCACCAGACCAACCTACACAATAGTGATTTGGGTATTTATCCCATCCAGAAATGGGAAAGGTAAAGGCAAAGGAAGAATGGCAGTATTCATGGTGCTGCTGGGTAGAGACAATGTACACTTTGTAGCTCTGTTTTGCTGCTAAATATCTCTGTGAACCATTGTTTTTCTTATAGCTGTAGAAAATACAAAGCAAGGAACACTTGATAGATTACTTTCACTCTTACAACAAAGTTATTATAATTAAGATTCCTCTCAGGACACACTTTCTTGGGTTTTTAATTCAGATCTATGACTTTTGGACTTTACTGCATGAGAACAAAAATTAACAGCAGAAAACACTCTAAAGTTACTTAGAGGTACTACAGAAAGGTTTCATCACTACTGAATTAGAATATGAAGTAATCCTACTAGCATGTCACAGAGCTGTTTTATGGATCTGTCCTCACTTGGTGTAGTGTTCAAATGCAGGAAGGGCAAATGCATCAAACTGTCAGTCTGGTCAATCAGTCAGCATTCTATATGAAACTTCCTGCCTACCTGGCAATTTTTCTTACTAGCCTTAGTGGTCCTTTCTTGCTCCCAGACTCCCAAAAGCTCTTTGTACCAAACCCGCACATCAGCACTTGGTGAACAGGCCTAGATTGGTGTAACTGCTTCCTTGACATGTTTTTATTTAGGAGTTACTTTCATTAACCAAATCACTACTCCTAAGTGAGTAAAACTTTTTTTCATTCATTAAGCAAAACAATTCCTCAATAAATAAAACCACTTACCATATGCTTCACAAACAGCTAATTGCTCAGAAGAAAAATTCAGGCAATTGGCAGTGGTAGTTAGAGAGGAGATCTATGCCCCTCAGCAGCAGTTTTCCTTTTTTAAGGGCTGTTCCTTCTACCCACACTGAGAACTGTGATCTACCTTGCAAAGAAGCGTGCATCTGCAATTCAGTCATCTTGCTTGAAATGAACTGTTTCCATAAGCTGTTTGATAGGATTATTTTCTTCCTTCCAATTTCTGCACAAGCTGTAACAGTACACAGCTGGGTCAACATAGCCAAGAACATACGTTGACCCACTGATTATAAGAACAGCTGCCAAGTTTAGGGCATATGAAAGAAACAAAAAATTTAACTGAAGCTGGAAATTTGTCCTTTTAGCTTCATACTTTAGGTTAAAGTAATTGTGCCCTAAACCCACAGCTGTTGAAAGCTTCTACCATTTCTACTTTGGATTACAATTCTGCAGTAATGGATACAGAAATCTGTGTCAAAACTTTTCTAATTGCAAATATTTACTTTTCAATAATGAAAAAAAGAAAACGAATCCAAGGTTTCATAAAAGCATTTTCAAAGATTCTACAAAAAACACTGAACTTTTCCATCAATGCAAGAGTTTTAGTTAAGTGTCTTAAAAGATTACCTACACCAGTAAATATAATGATCACTTGGTGGTGGCGGAGACTAGAAAACAAACAAACAAACAATAATAAAGTGGACTAGCTGGTCTAGCAATTGCTTTGGTTTAAACCATTTTGACTGTCAAACCTGCCTTTTAGGAGCTCTGTACTGTTAGATAGCTTTCATAATCTAGAATGTAACTATAATATAACCATATATTACATTTCTATTAAAGAATAATAAATGAAATCATGGGATAATGCCGGCAGAAATACCTTCTTATAGTGAGACTTCATTTCACCTATAAAGCTATCAAGACCTTATGATTAAAATACCTTAGTTTCTAGAGCAATACAGGGGAAATATTGTCTTTTATAAATGTACAACTGAGTTCTAATTTCAGATGCATCCAGCTGTACTACATAAAGCAACGTGTAAACTCCCAAAAATACAAATGTCAGCACATAAATACAACACACTGGCACCCAAGGATCCCTTCAAATAACTGTTTATAAACAGATTTTGTGAAAATAGAGTGGCTCAAAGTTTTCCAACGTAGTTTCTTACTCAAAAAAATAGATGCTTCAGTATTTGACAATAATATTTTGATGGGCTTTCTCAGATCAAAGATATCTGCCTATGTCCATAAAGCAGCTGTGGAATGCAGATTTCCAGTCACTTCAGCCACCATGAGAGACTGCATTCCTCACATCAGGAAGAAGAAGCTCCAGGTGAACATTTAAGCTCCTAACCACACATAGGTGGTTATAGAACCAAAGAACCCCGTAACTTGGGAGCTTAGTTTTTAGGGCTTCTAGTTTATCACTCTTTAGGGCTTTTTGTTATTCTGTTTTGCGAGTCCCAATACATTTCATTGCTCTTCTGGAAAAGAAGAGCTTTGTTTTCTCTTATATAAAACATTAAAAAAAATACAATGAAATATTGTCCTTTTTGAGGACAATGCGAATGTAGCCCTTTGTTTTGAACTGGTAATACTTAAAATACTTTATTCAAGTAGAAACAGGTCTCAATCATGCTTAGGACAATCAGATAATAAGCAGAGAAGCTTCATTTCAGGAAAGGTAAGTCACATTAGAGGCAGAACAGACTTTACTCCTAAAGGTGCACTGATGCAGGCACAAAAAGCTACAGATGAGTTAGCAACAGCAGAACCAATTGAAGCTGCTTTATGAGAGTTGTGCAAAAATACAGCAGAAAAATCTTTCAGACATTACTAAGATGAGGTCAAAGAAAACTGACAGACATAAAGGACATGCTCACTGTTAAGCAAGACTGGGTCATAAACATTCAGATCATCCAAGGATAAACAAGGTCACAGAAGACAGATAGCAAAGACTGAACACAGTAATCAAAGTATTAAAAACCAACAGAAAACATGAAATTGATGTTGGTGATAAATCTGAAGATTCAAGAGAAGGACACCTGCTTAGTTATAATTATCAGTTAGTTAATACCTGAAATAATGTACTATTGATGAGACATTTTATTTTACAAATATTTATGGATCCCAGTCTGCTCGCTGTTATGGAAGATAGAAAAGAAATCATAAATTTGTTGACAAAGTGCAAGTTATACAAAAAAATAGAGCCCTTTCCTTCTCTTTCTCAACAGTTTCATGTTCTCAACCTCCCCAGACTTTAGTGCTCTGGGACTTCTTCACACTAGAAAAATGGGGAACATTTCAACTAATTAGGAAACATTTGAACTGGGGAACAGCCTTTCAACCATTTTCCTGCCAACTTGTGTTAAAATGACAAGTTGCCCACTTTTCAGTAGGAATTTACCTTATATTGGAATCACTGCATGAAAATTTACTGAGAAGGGAAAGGCCATACAGGTGGCTGCCACTGTCTCTACTTGTTTTCAGAGATTCTGCTGTAGTTTCATTACCACTGATGTCAGCAGCTGACACAATCTTGACCCTGAAATAAGTTACTAAGAGCATTAAAACTCACTCTATCTTTAACAGATACATTTTTCAAGTAGGGCATTTTCAGGACCCTCATCACAATCAAGCACCCATTTGGGAGAGTGCACCCAGGGGAAGTAAGTCTCATGACATTACTGACCCCAGGTTTCTTTAAAGCCTATTCCCCCTAATTAGTGCTGAAGAATTCTGAATTAGCTTCCACTAGATTTGTCTTGTGCATGTAATTATGAAAGTACACATGTCCTTGGAATAGAAAAGTAGAAAAAGTAGAAAAACAGAAAGAGTACTTTTGTGTAGACTATCTAACTTAGAAATCACAGCTTTCTTGGTGACACACCTGATATTGAAATTTTGTAAAGATTTACAGTAACTTAGATCAATAGATGTTCTGTTCCTTTGTGCTCTGAAGATAAACAACTGTAGAGATGCCACTTCTGTTTGGAACATTAAAGCTTAGGTAAGACTTAATTATAGAAGAAATTAAGGTGTGCTGTATCTTGGTACTGAGATGCGGTGCTGCACTTAAATCAGTACAGTGATGTTATTCAAAAACCTGGAAACGTGGCTGCTGCAATGTCAGCTAATTAATATTGCTGGAATTAAGCTAAGAAAAAGCTACTGAACAGACTTGCCAGGTATACTACATATGAAATTACAAAATAGTCAACACTCCTAGCACATGACTTGCACCAATAAATATTATGGTAAATACAGTTTTCCTACAGTGATATCCTAATTCTAATAAAAAGTTCCTGACACAAGCACATTTATGGCTAGAGTATCAGTTCTAACTAAATAGTGATGTTTATAGAGTGAGCAAAATGCAATGCCTTAATTTCTCTATCCATGGACAATTCTGAAGATTTCTCCCTTGCAGAGAAATCTGACTCATCAAAACAAATCCATCACATGTAAACAAAGGTCTGCTTGAGACAGCAGACTCAGCATTATACTCTTTGTTTTTACACACATGTAATTTTACCTGTTGGTTTAAATAATTTTACTGAATTCATACAAGTAGGTTTTGAAACATCGTTTATAAAGCTTTCTTTTCATTAAAAAATGACTCACTTCCTAAAGTATTTGGAATTTGTTCATGCTCCAAATTTAAAGGCTACTAGTCAGCTACAATGACTACTTCTAGTAGTCATCAGCAAGTAAAACTTCAAATTATTTCCCACTCTAAGTAGGAGGAAAATAGTTGGGTTTGATCTGATTAATATTGGATCTTAAAGAAAAGCAGCAGATAACTCAAAATTAGTATCTCCAAAGTTATTCACCTGTCTTCTAAGATATACTCCTATTTGAGAAAGTGATACTTGATATCCTTAACCCTTCAATACACGTCCTAAGCAGCATATTAAGGTAAAACTGTCTTGAAGCCTGCCACACTTCTGGAACAGATGGGTGTACTAAGCATCTTCTGCAATTTCCCTGTGTTCTATTGAAGACATAAATGTCAGACTTAAGCAAACTGATTCATTTTGAAGACTACCAAGTTTTTTCAAATAACAGCAAAGACAAGTACCACAGTTGGGCAGGCTACCTACAGGCCTCTGCAAGTGCTCTACTTTTAAGAAGCACGTGAGGCAGACAAGATTTTCTCAGGAGTGTACACATTTAAGTTCCAGGAAGGGGGCTAGGTTCTGCAGACTTGGAGAGTGGCTAGAGCAGCAGACGCAAAGAGTCCTTCATAGGTTCAGTATCACATGTGAAGTACCTTCTCACCCAGTCCAATTCACACTACTCTTGTATAATGCTGGCATCACCAGTTTACGTCAGTCCACGCATTACAGAGAAAGTTTAGCTGCTCAGATGGCACATACAGCCATCTAAACTACATAAACGACATAAACTACATAAACTGCATAAACTGCATTTCAACTTACTGTTCAGTCTGAATTGAATCTTTAAAGCCTTCCTGCTTTTCAGGCAGACCTCTGTCTAAAGCAACTGCACAATTGCGTACCTGACGCTATTTCAGATTAAATAGGCTGACTAAAAATATGCACACACATCTTTTTGTACATCTCAGCAATATGATACTCAAACTGAAGTGATATTGATATGACTATTTCTGCAGTGCTTCTGACTTACTTTAATCATGGAGTGACATACAGAACTTCCAGCTCACCTGTCTGGGTGCCTGTACTAAATGCTGACGTTACTGTGTACAACTAAGCTTTCTATGTACAACTTCAGCAGGCCAGGATTAGACACTCGGTATTTATACACTTTTACAAACTGCAGAGCTATTATATACCATCTAATATTACAACCCAAATCCTGAAAAGTAGTTATTTCCATGAAAATTATCTTGCTCATCCAGCTCCGAGAACAGCCTAGTAGTTACGCCAAGCTATGCAGTGTTTGAATTAGTTTCTATGACTTTGATATGTAACTGATACGGTGTTTCTATCAAGCCCTCCGCACAGAGACCGTGCTTAAAGAGATATTACTGCGCTACAACTCTTCACCTATGGGACACCTCTCTGAAAAATTCTGCGGGCTCCAATAGCAACTGTATTTCTACATGTAGTTATACACGGTAAAAGTCAGTACAATTGGAATACAGTATCATTAAAGATCTCTTTTGTAGTTCTGCTTACTACACTATTGCTGATACAGGCCATTGGCCTTACTGTAAGTGAATTATTCTCAGGACTGAAATAATTCCATGTCTTGTCTTAAGAATGCATCCTTATGATTAAAATGCATGAAAAATATCATGCAGAAAAATATCATTAGAAATACCCAAAGCATAATAAACGGGTTCTCAGAGGTCAGATATTCACGTACTGGACGCAGTGTAATGATGTCAATAAGACTCATCGGTCTAGCAAAAATGCTGCATAAATTCTGTTTAAGTGCTTCTAGTTCTGTGTTAGCTTGTGTGAAGCTAAGTCAGTTCTCTGCGTGCATCTGAATACTAACATAAGGCTAGAAGAAGCTTATGACCATCAGTCTCAAAAGCATGTGTATTTTCATTCAATCATCTCAATTCAAAATAACTTTATTCATGTTTTCATACCTTCTGGGTAAACCATTACACTGCATAAAAAAGAGTTTCTCCCAATCCACCCCTTTTCACAAAATATGAATAGACCAAAACAGAATCCTGAATGCACGCCAGTTCCCACAATTTCTGATGTTAGCTCAGGTCTGTTCAGGCGAATAGCTTAATAGAAGCTCAAGAATATCAGTTTACTTCAGCACACTGTATCTTCTGTGCTGGAATCTGTGTATTCATTAGCTCTCCACCTTTGCAACATATTACATAGCTACTTAAAGTAATTTGAATCCACCAATTTACAATGAATCAAAAGCAGCAAATTCTTTTCAGCCTCAGCTTTCCAATATGATCTTTCTCATTTAATAGGAAACTGAAAAATATTATTTCTACTGAGTCTTTTAAGGTGAAATACCATAGAAAATTAAAGTAGTTACAACTACCCTAATTTAAGATGGCAAGTGTAAAATTTTTGGGTGTTCAAAAAAACTCAAAGCAACATCTGTGTTAAAGCCTAAGTTCTAAAAGAATTTGTTTTTCTAAAGGAAAACTGAGCTACTGAGAACTGTTTAAAATACTAAGCATTACAACCCAGTAGGTACACACTAACGGATATTTTTTGCATTTCTAATCACTGATACCCTTCAGCTTCAGACATTCATGTAGTTCTGCATTTCTGGTCAATAATCCTAATCAGTTTTACAGGACATTAAGGGTGTGTTTACATCACTTCAACTCATTTGCAGGATGCAAAAGTATGTAGGTAAAACCATTTTTATTAGGCCTTCAGAAGAGGTTCCTCCCTGTTGAGTTCTCACAATTGTAAACCCGCTTTTTGGGGCATACCTTCATTCATGGGTCAAGATACCCTCCTACCATCCTAGGAAACACTTCACTAATAGTTCCAGGTACCAGCTCAAGGTGTTTTCTAATTTTAGTTCTAAGGGCTCAAATTCTCCTTTATACACTGTGAATTAAGACCAAGCACAGTGCCCTAAATGTAATGGCATTAGAGCAAAGACTAGGGTCTTTAGCTCTAAGTAACAATGGCCACTGTATAATTTTAATCCTAAATAGTTTTAGGTCCAGAATTCTGTAGAGGAGGTAGAACTGAGTTCTCTGTTCTTCTACGACATTATTCGAATCAAATCTGTCATCTAATGTGACCTCACAGGATCCTTGAGTAGGTAGTTTAGGGTAACTGGCTAACATGCATTTCTTCTTCCATCAGAAAAACTGAGCATTACATCCATATTAATTTGCTTTTAACTGTATTTTCTAAGCAAAACTAGCAAATTTTAGTTAAATCATTCTACATGTACATAGTATAGTCTACTTCCTTTATGTTCTGATCTAGCATCTTGGCCAAATTCTTCACTGAAGACAAGCAAGCATAGTCCTGAGTGCGTCAAACAAGACCTACAAGTGCAAAAACACTCTACACCAAAAGCCATGCTGACATTAGGAAAGGGCAAGAACTTAAAATTCCAGTGTCTGTGCACAGAGTGCATGTGGCTATGGCACTCTAAATAAAATGTATATTTATGATCTCCATATTTATGGATACCATACTGCATTACTCTGATGTTGTTGTATGTAACAATATGGCTGAGAAGACACAACATTGCTACTTAATTTTGTCAGCCTGTACTTCACAGCAACTGGTAGGTAGTAGTCCTCAGACACGGATGATTTCTATATTTTTGAACACAGCATAAGGAAAAAATACCTTCCAGAGAAATGAAAAATAAACAATATCTTCTGGGGAAATATAGAATAAACAATAAAAAATGTGGTTATTAGAATATTTCAGAAAAGCATTTTCCATTAATTTGGCAAGATGTGATTATATTCATTGAACAGCAAATGAACTATAAAATTAATTACAATTATATGGTAAAGGTTCAATCTGTTTTACCTTTTCTCAGCAATACTGCAAGGATTGTGGCTACTTCAGTAAAACACATTTCAGTTGTTTCAAGAGTGTGAGCTAATAAAGCAAGCTAATTCAAATGACATTTCCTCATTTTAGTGGAGATTGGCAAGAATTTTCTTGTTGCAGGGCACTGAGGTGTATATAGAAGGACTACACGCTTCTCCCCCACCACCCCTTCCCCCTCAGTCATTGAAATATAGTATAAACAGCAGGTTTTTTTCCACCAGGTTATGGCAACATCTCTTTTCACACTTGAGTCATTCCCCACATCACTTACAGCTCAGAATAAACTCATCAAATTTCACATGGGAAAATTGAAAGTACTGCTACGCCATTCATCAAGAACACCATTCATTCATTGCTCCTCCGAAATACACCTTTACCTAACCACTCCAGCTGAGCAAAGTGATCCAGCAATTGAGAAATATTTTTAAAATCCCTAGACACAGATGATTTTCTGACCAATACTGGCAAGATTCCTCAAGTTCTACCTCAAGTAGAACACAGCAATTGCATGGTCTACTAAAGCAGTTTTGCTTTTCTAGATTTCAGATTACTACATCTAAATTTTCATGATGCATCTAAGTTTTCATCTGTACAGTGGGTAGTGATATTAACATTTCTACATTATTCCTGCTAGTTATTCCCTACACTAATCTTGAAGATTACTTCCTTGATATTTAAATGCTCTTTTGATACCTACAGCACTACGGAGTCACTACTGCCAAATGCAAACAGGATTTTATGAAAGGACTCCCTGAAGCACTAGAACTCTAAGTCTATATAAATATTATTCAAATAGTTTTATGAAGTTTTTGGTGTGTTTCACAGACTTTCTGGCAAGGGCTTCAAACCTCTGCTTCCCCCTGTCTGTTGCTGAGAAACACAAGGCCCAGTTTTCAAGCTGTTATAGCACAGTTGCAAGCACTACCTCTATTTAAAACCAGCTTGGCATATCAGGCTTGCAAGCAAACACATTTCTACAGAAAGAGAACATGTGTTCAATATCCAAATAAGTATACACAAAATGCGTATATGTCTATAAAAAACACTGCCTGTTTTTAAGTCTAGCAAGCACAAGAAATTAAAATGTAAATTTTATAAAAATCTGGCTTTACTTTAACTGAGGAAATGTATTTCCATGATAGCCCTGAGGCACTGATGATTATGTCAATTTATCCTTCACTGTTCTGTCTAAAGATTGACCTTCCCCTCCTAACTAGTAATAGTTAAATTACTTCAAGACTGTATATTTTCAAGGAAGGCATTTAATGAAAATGGTCTATCCAATAGCTACCTACTCAGCTAAAATCCAATAAATATTAAGAGAATAAAATAACTATCTGGTAGTTCTTAATTAGCTATTTTTAATTTTATTACACAGAGACTTACTAGTATTTCTTTCTTGCAGGGCATCGTGATATTCTAGTTTGTTAATTTTAAGTAACTGAAATTATAAGCTGACTTTAATCTCTGATACATCATCTTAGATGTGTATATATCAAGATACGAGTGATAACAAATTTGAAGGTCTACACAAGTAAGAAAACATATGGAAATCTAAAAAGTCTCACTTTACAGAACTATGATTACCGAGTGTGTGATATGCTCTAAAGTCTGAATTTTACCTTTTATTAGCTATATGGACAAATATCCCTCAAGAACACAAATTACATGTTTTTTTTGTGGTAGATGTACCATCTTGGTTCACTCCATCCAGGCTAGTTCTAGCAGGATCCTGTGAAGTATTTCCACCCTAAGTGCAGTGTTGGTAACAGAACCATGGCATCACATATTTTACAGATCCATCTTGTCTAACTACATTATTTATTAATGGGAACACCTGAAGTTACTCCATACATGATTTTTTATGGGCCATTAATAGAGGGACCTTAAATTTGCATAGATATTAACTAGAGCTATAAATAAATATTGTTGGTCTTAGTATTTGCAGATGAAATAAGAACAGCTCCCTTGACCTTCTTTTCTAATGGAGTCTCTTAATAAGGGTTTAATAGAGATATTACACTCTCACTTCATGACTGCAGTATTATGGTTCTCTATCTTCTTGTAGGTCTTTAGGAAAAGGAGTCCCTTTTCGTGCGCAGTTTTCACACTGAAGCAACCTATGAACTGAAGAAGCTGTGTCTAGAAAGATACATTTGTAAGATGGCTGCGAAACAATCCCTTACTGTGGAGTCTCCTCCACAAAACTAGTAAAACTTAGTGCCTACGCTCACCTCTAGTCCATTAGTCTTTGCAACTTTTCTGGAACTAACTTCCCATGAAGCTTGTCCCCTTGCAAAGAAAAAACATTTGAAGATAAATACAATTACAAAAATTAAGTGCATCAACTTTTCTAAGTGGCACTGACAGGTACTTTTGTTTTGTTTTCTCCCATTTGTTCTTTTAAAGAACTCATCTTTACCCTTACCCCATTCACTCCAGGAAATCAGTTTTCAGGCTCATGCAAACCTTTTCTTAATGTTTATTTAGGATCAGGTTTTCCCTTTTGCAGTGCCAAAGGCATGTGGTCCTTAAAAAAGTTGAACATTTAAAAAAATTTTTAAATTTATTTAAAGTAAATGCTTTTATTTTACATAAAGATGCAGTTCAAACTTACTTAACCCCAAGAAATTTCCCTCCAAACACTGCTTTTTTGAAGTGTAAATCATTGATGACTTTTTTAAACTAGGCACAAAAAGAGGTGTTAAGTACTTGCCCAGTTCTCCTGTTATCTGAACATATATATACTCATATATATGTATATGAAACGGAAATACTCCAAACTGCCCCAGAACACCAGGAAAAATACTGAAACCTTTTATTTTCTTTCTGCTTAAAGACGTCTGAAGGAAAGGAATTGAACACCCAGGTTTCACTATCTAGATAATCTAATTCTTAGATATAAGCAACTTGAAGTCCTGTCTGTATCTAACTCTTCATACATTTTAATTACTATAATGACAAGTTCTTTTTTTTTTCTGTAGAGAATCCACAAATCAAAATATGTGCAAAGCACGTGAGGAAATGGACAGGCAGGAAAAGTAAAGCAGGGTAACAAAAATGTGTGATCAGAATACTGACTGGGAGATAAATAAAATTGTCTGTGTTTAGCAGTGCAGGTGAGAACACATTATCTGTAGACTACAGCTGTATTAGACAGTGTACATTAGTTCATTTGGAAGCCTTCAAAGGAAAGTACAGCATCTGGAACTGAAAAGCTATCATAATGATTGGTGAGCTTTTCACATATAAGGTGTTCCACCAATAACACAAGGTATAACCCGTATCCACTGAACTTCAGACATGCCAGTGCTTTGGTAAGAAAACAGAGTAGTTCAAGTTGAGAAAATTACAGACATAAGCAGTTAACCAATTTGTTCCGGCATATCATATCAGGATATAAACTTAAATGAGCTTTGAAGATGCAATCCTAGCAAGTTAGCAAAGATCAGAACTCTGATTTGTCCCTATAATTTCAGAACGTGCCATCAGTTTCTGTATTACACTTATGTACACTACCCACATGTGGCACACATGGACTGACTTGACATAATTAACTATATGTCACATTTTATTTATAAACACTTACTTCAATACAATTGTTGCTACTTTCCAGTATTGCAACAGCAGAACTATCAGAACAAGAAATGCCAGCCTCAGTTTAGAAGTACAGTAGTTATTCAAATACACTACACTTATCTGTGCTGATAGATGGATGCTACAGACAGAAGACAAAAGATGACATACAGTGGAAAAAAAACCAAAACCCTGTAGAGTTTCTGGTCAATTAAATTTCCCTAGCTCTTTAGCTTCAGCTTATTGAATTGTATTTTAAATTGTCCTGAAACAAACAAAAATATTCAACATACTAATACCCGCTCATTTATTATAACTCTTAACAACAATACTATGATAGCCCTCATGTCACTACTCAGTGTTACCACTGAGCATATTTCAAGCAGTCTACTTTCACCAAACTTCCATTTCCATTACTGTAATCCACTGCATAATCATGGTTTGACTCAGTTATTAGTCTCTGGGTTCCAGTCTCTTTCACCATTCCTTAAATATGCTCATGTAGATCATCAATAAGATATGCCTCGTCACCCCAGCGGCAGTTTCTTTTCAATTCTGATTACTTATTTAATGCTGCTTGTTTCACAGCAATACACAAAACCAAGTTATAGAAGCAGCAAAAGACTTCTGTAATTAGCCATCTTTTCCAGCTTACTTTAAATTTCAAGATAAAAAATACTCAATGGAGATCAATTACCAATACATGCAATTTAGCCACTTAAAAAATTATAGTTTACATTACAAAAGTGCTTTCTTGAAGCATCATTTAACCTAATGCATCAATAGTATAGCAGTCCCAATAATTCTTCTATTTTGAAGGAAACATTCAGTTATAATGAAAATATGAATACCTTGAAATGAGAACACTCCAGCAAAAGAAGGTTGCACTCTGCTTGCCAGATAATGTGCAGGGTTATAACACAGCATATGCCTGTACCCTTCCAGTGTTGCCCTTTCTTCTCTGACCTGCATGGCAGCCTTTACTGCCCCATAAGGCATTTACAACATATGTGTTGCATTCATGCACAGTGAAGAAGCATAACCAAATCTGTTACTTGTTAGGAAGCATCAAACCTTTACCTCCTTGCCCATTTGACAGGATGGCTGCTGAGCTCACTACTCACACCTTAACCTTCAGCAGGGCTCATTTATTTCCCAGGAGACACATTCAGAAAACTGACAGTTACAGGAACAGTAGCAGGTTAGCAGAGCTAGCTTGGGGGAGGGGAAATTCCAAACCAAGAAAAGCTTCTCAAAAAAGGTTAATAGCTTTCCAAGCTTACATAGACTAAATGTAGACTAAACAAGGGCAGGCCTAATAAAATTAATTGCTTCACAATAGCAAGCTTTGTGTTTATATTCTGAAAATACTGTAAGCTGTATCTGCTTAAAACAATATTGAATGGTCAGGTGGTTTGCAGTTTTAAAGCATGTTAGCATAATCAGCCTTAAATTAAAACAGATGGGAATGACAGATATGTTAACGTTATTAAAGACCTCTAAAGGATAGAGTTAAATAAGGTTACCTAATCCATCTTAGAAGGGTATTATGAATTGCATCACTTAAACAAGAATAGCATTCTTGTATCTATTTTTGATTTTACAAGACTAAATGAAATTACCAACACAATGTAACCAATGGCATGCAGATAATATGTGCCTACTAGTCTCAGTTTTCGAGAGAAAAAACAGGATGTTTCCTGATATTGAAACCCTTTCATTCAGATCTTTTAATAATAAAGATGATAATTCTCCTGATGTTGCAGTACACAGTGAATGCTCACCAATGAGCATAATATATCAGCATATTAAAAATCAGCATATTGTATTTATTTAGGGAGAATGAGAATTCTACTACTAAAACCCTGAAATATTGTGGTACAGACTTCTCAGATGTTCTTTTAAACAAAACCCAAAACCCCTCAAGCCCTCCAAAGCTTACAACACATTGTTATTGTCACCCGTGCAAAGTGTGTAATACAAATTTAAGTTAACAATCTCATCTTCATACATGCAGCAGTTATTAACATGCCTTTTAAGGGCTTGTTCTTGCTACCATAACTATGATAAAAATGTCCATGATACCTCATTGTTTGGCATACACAGGCGGAGCAGGAACCTCGCCTCAAACTTCCACTCCTGTACCAATACCATGCTTTCTTCTTGCGAAACATTTTTCAGCTCAGTAAAGAGTTTTCAACAAGCAGCCAAACTAGCTTAAAGCCTTATAGTCATATACAAATGAAGTGGGAAACATAGTTAAGAGCATACTCACATCAGAGGGAGAAAAACCTGAACTCACATGCACAAGGTAAATTCTTAGCACCAGGCCATCTTGTAAAGGCACCTTTATGCACCTTCCACGTGGAAGACAACAGGCTGTTTAGAAACCCAACCAGGAACTAGTGTTAAACACTAGATGCCAGAACAAGCTTCCAGGCAGAGAAAGGATTTACGAATCCTCTTTGGGTTATAGTATGAATAGGTGTTAATATGCTGAGACTTGTCAAAGCTACAATGCTATCTCAGTATGTATAAAAGCCATATAATATCCCTTTTTAACCCTCTCCCCCTCCACTTTACAATCCCCAGACTAACAAATCCCAGTTCCCCAGGTTAACCGAAGACTGAGTAACACCTCTGGCTCCCAGAATAACTTTTCTGAATTTATATGCCTATACTGAAGTAAATCCCACTTTGCAACCAGGTTGGAAATCATTTTCAAGGATTTCCAACATAAAGGTGAAAGGTAAATGGACAGTTTAATCCATCTGGAGCACCTAACATGTAAATTTCTATCCTGGTAAACTTTAAATTTTGAAAGTGTGACTGAGGCTTTTCAAAATCTTTCATTGTCTCTACTTTTGAAATTAAATACTCAACACCTATTTTTAATATACAATTTGCTAATAATTTTGACATCTTTACTACTTTTGCTGCACTGGAAAATTCAAAGTGACCACAAATCAACTTGTCTACTGCATGGCCTTTGTAGGATTAAACAAAACATTTTATTCAGTTACAAATTACATTCAACTATTTAAAGAGATCTACATAATTGAAGTTTTCCTTATGCATTTATGTATAACAGAGCTGCGCTGGGTCAACCATCACCTACTGAAACGTTCATCTACATTTGCCCAGCTGGAGGGCACTGACAATATCTGGGCACATTCTAACCATCCACCAGGATTTAAAGTAACTGAACTGAAATCTAACAGCAGTATAATTCACTAAGACTAAATTCAATCAGCACTCAGAAAGAAAGGGGGATTAGAATTAGCATTCTAAATCTGTGTTTGGTAGATCACATACACACTTTCATTTCTATTCAGTAGAGAAAGTTGCAGTGGAGAATATGAATTGGAATCTTCAGCAGTGATAAAACACATAATTCCAAGGCAAATACACTAAGTGAAATGAAAATGCATAGCTCAGATAACATCAGCATCCATAGAACCAGAAGAAAATTTAGACTCATTAGTTTCACTACAGAGCTCAAACATCAAAGCAAAAGAACAGCTTTATCTATAAAAGCCCTCCAATAAACCTTAATATAGAAAGAGCATGTATATTAATCTCAGTACACTGCTATTTTTCACTATTCTACTTAAAGGTATTTTTCAAGCAGTTTCATATATGGTAGAAATTTTGGCACAGGTATTCTTTAGGCATGACAGATATATATCTGTTTGTAAATACCTTAAACTGACTTCTAAGTGACTTCTGGCGAGTTATACCAGTCTTCCTCATGAAGGCCCTTTAAACAAGAACAGTGTCTTTTCTTAAAGGTGCCTTGAGAAAATGAATCTAAAAGGCTTCATGTAAACTGTTTTTTTTTTTTAAGCAATATTTTGGAGGACAGCATGAAGAAGTGAAGACGAGGCTGTAATCATAATAGATCCTGGAAGAACACAGGAAACATGTCTCAAGTCACAAGAAAAGCATTACAGAAACAAAAAAAGCTCATGAGCCACAATTTAATTTTCTTGCACTATTAAATGAAAATCTCAACATTAAAAACAAAGATTAGCTCCCTCCCTTTGCCAAACAGATCAAAATAATAAGTGTGCAATAACCCCAGTCTTTGCACCACCTTTACAGTGCATTTTGGTTTGTGTTTTCATGAACTAGAAATTCTTTTTTAAGACAGAAAGCAAGACTGTCAAGTGTCATATGATTCTAGAAACTCTGACTGTTAAAAAAGCCAATTGCTTCCAGTGAAAGCAAGATTTATTATAATTTAGCAGGTTACTGGGTTGAAACAATCACTGATCAAGTAAATAAATGGTACAAATATTCAACACAGTCAATATTCCACTATTTTTGCGAACACTGAAAAATGTTCCGTGCTACTTGAAGGACACTTGAAAAATACCAGTTAGTGTGTTAACAGGCTAAAAGCTACCGACACGCTGCTGTTGTCCGAGGCATTAGTCCTAGAGCAGACTAAATTCTGTATAGAACAAGCCCTGTTTGCAGACCTGGGGCACTCCCACAGCTAGGAGGGACAGAGCGATGTCGGCTTCAAGAAAGCACAGACAGATTTATCCGCAACTCATTTGTAATGGAGAATTTTTTGTCTCTTTTCTCTGCTGTAGCCATCTCTTGCAAGCTCATACCTGTTGTGGTACAGCACGGCCGCTGCCACGGCCAGCAAGAACAAGTGGACTCACAGCTCTAGTGGTTCAGTGCCCACACAGCCCAAGAGCCCAAAGACATTAGTGTGAGCTCCCAGAAAGCAGTGTGGGACACGCAGATTACGCTCCGTATCTGGCCACCGACACCTCCTCCCCTTCTCCTCCCCCTCTCCCCCGTATGTGGTTTCCCCTCCAGAAGATTCTGAGTTCCTCGGCCCCCTCCCATTGGCCCATGTTACTCTTCCCTGCCTAGCCCAGTTTCCATTGGTTGTGCACCCTTCTCCCCGCCTTTTTAGCGCCCCCTTGCTGCTGTACTATTGGTTGTTGTGTGCTTTCCCCTGCCCTTTCTGCAGGGGTATAAAACCCCATCAAACCCATCTTTTCAGTTCTTTGTGCCCCTGCATGGATTTCGTTTGGACCATTTGCTCTCAATAAAACCTTTCCTTTAACCACGAAGAACTCTCTCTGTCTCATCTCTGCCTCCTCCGCGCACCCTTGCCAGCGGTGGGCAAGGCGAACCACAGCTGGGACTTTGCCTGCCCTCCTGCACAGCGACGGCCTCCGTCTCCCCGTCTGGTGCGGGTGGGTGCCCGGTGCTAGTGGTTGCAAGCTAGCCGGCAGACAGCACCGTGGCACATACCCACAAATAAATTTGATCTCTTGTACCTTTAGGCTACCAAATACTGAGTTGTGTAGTTCTTAAATGGTAAGCTCTTCTAAACAATTCTCACTTATTTGCATAGCACCTACCATTCAAAAAGGTAAATAGCTAATGGAAGTGGCACCCTGCTACTAAATACAGTGTTTTCCATACATTATCCGTGGGATCTAACCTCAAAGTACATGATGTACTAGCAGCCAGGTTTCAACACTGCTGGAATGCAAAGCCTTGACCAGAAGTCTGTGCTAGTATCCTCTGTGTCGAAATGAAAAATGTTGGAAAAAACAGCAGCTGCTTCAGAGAACGAACTTAAGAGAGTAAAGAAAAACCTAAGAGGTGCTCACATCCTCAGAGGACTGATGTTTTCTCCAGTCTCAGCGAGACTCTTTACCACATTCAAGTACAACATATGTTAAGCTACACTGTAGAAAGCAAAGCTGACAAATATTTTAATCTCCATTAGAAAAGCTTAAGAGCATAACATCCATTTATTTAATATAATATGCCAGGGTTTCACAAAGTCTCAATAAGGAGGGCTTTCAGAGTCTACCAGGCAATTTGGAAGGCTGCTAGGTTATTATGATAGCATTGAATATGTTTAAGTTTATATTGACAACGGCACACACTTCTTTGAATTATTGTGCAAGATTCCAGTTGTTCATTATATCCCCCCACTTACTGCTAATCACAGCTGAGTACTGTAAGGTAGAAGGCAAGCAGCTGTCTAGGGCAGAAATAGCACCAGTCTTCACTGCCAAACTTGACAGAGCCTTGAAAGCACTTGCAAACTTGTTGCCTCTCAGAGAAAAAGGAGGAAAGACTCAGAACAGAAAGTTACACAATAGGAAAACAGAAGCAGCTTTACCTCTCAGTTAACAACTGATGTGGCAGAAGCACCAGACCTGACAGTTCCTCTCCTCCCAGCCTTGCTTCTGATACATCAGTTTTCCTTTATCACTAAGAAGCTTTGGGTCAATCTAGAGAAAAATGCCCCAGAGCTAACAAGGAATGTAACAGCTGAATGGGCAGCTACAGGAACAGCAGATAAGACTATTTGTAGCACTTTGCCCCAATCAAGAATAAATTGGCAGCAAATCAGTTGAGGTTTGTGGCCAGTTGTGTTGAAATACCATTTATACTACAGTAGACGCTTGGCATTTCCTTCACCCAGAACTGTATTTCCTGGCTTAAGAGAAGATGCATTTTTCTATCTGTTCTCTTTTCAGCAATGTCTTAAATTGGAAGTTCTTAGGAGACAGGTGATGTTCAAAAAGGATAAATGAAAGCAATATATAAGATGTAATTATTTCTAGTATTTAGTTATATTGTTAAACAGAAGTGGACCACCTGAGGCGACCAGGACTGCAAACTATGCTTCGTCTTTACCTGCCAGCAGATACTATGGCAGATTCCAAGACTTAAAAGTGACTTTTTATCCTGTCACATCTAATGAGAAATTATGTCACCATTGTAGCTTTAAACCTTGTTGCCTCCAATCCTCACTGTTGATTGTACCCAGACAATGTAACTCCAAGACTGTACCCCCAAGTGCAAAGCAGGCAGCTAACTAACTTTGTTACAGCAGTATGACTGAAACAGTAGTCTCAGTGAAGAGTTAGAAAATCTTCAATTAAGCCATGCACATGCAGAAATACCTGAAAATACCTACTCTGAGTGCTGTTACAGAGTCTTTTCACTTATCTGTTGGTTTTTGAAAGGTCACTTTTACATTTCTTGTAGTAAATGCAGTTGTAACTATCATTTATTTTGGCATCTAGTTGGTATTTGGTTGGCTTGATATTTTTACATGTACATTACACTTCAAAATCTTCACTGAAACAGTTCACTGTTTCCTCAAAAATGAAAATATTAAAGATGTAGGACTCTCTGAAGAAATTCAAGTTCTGTTCCGCTGCCAGAGCTGATACAGTTGCCATGAAAAGCAAACTCCCCTCTAGCCTTGCGCCAATAAAACAGCAAATAACTCCAGCTCATATTCCACTCTGCGAGGATTCAGCTGCTTCATAATAAATGGTTTACACTCTAATTCTTGTGCCTTGCCCAGCAGCACTAGGCAAAGGGATTACATTGAGATCAGTTGTGTGGCTAAGTTCTACCTTAATTTATGAGTCAAGCAGAGTTTGAATTTTCACTAACTTGCCACAGCAACAAAATGTTAGTGTTCCGCTAGTTTTCTCTCACCTCCCAAAAGCTCAGGACCCACAGGCACCAAAAATCACTCTACCAGCAATAATCAGATAGTTTTTAAAGCACACTTGCTACAGGAAATACAACTAGTTCATAGTAGCAAAACAAAACTCCATCTACAGATACTTTATCCAGGGTGAAGATAACTGTAGTTCTTATTCTAACTTTGACTATTTCTTAAGATATTACAGTGATTTTGTCTATACTAAGTTTTTATTAGTGTGAAGCCTAGTCTTGTTCTGTGCAATGTGGTTTTTGTATTTGAATTACTGTATTTCGGTAAGCATACAATTAGTGTTATTTTAGTTGACTCTGCTTTCCTTAATGCAATATTATGAAAGCAATAAAAGGCTTGGAAAAAAGACTAGAAGAGACACTGAAGCTGTTCTTTTCCTCAGTAGTAAGCATAAAATACTTGTTTGTTTCGTTGGTATTTTTATAGAAAAGATATCTTGACCATGTTCTCAATCCAACTCAAGGCTTCTATCACTAATTCCATTCAGTACTGAAATGAAAACTCACAGAAACAATTTCTCAATGAGTGACTTAAGTAAAATATATGAAAGTTAAGTAGGTGACAATCTACTAGGGCAAGCAAATTAAAAGCTTAGTATGGTATACATTTAAATTTCATTCATTAAAATTGTCTCCATTTAAGAAAAAATAAGACTCTATTCAATCTCATCAGAAATGTAATTAGGAAGATGTGGGGAAAAAGAAACAAGGTAAAAATCACAAATCCACATAATTTGAAAAATCTTGAAACAGGAAGGAACTGGGCAGAGACAAGCCTGCCTCATTCACACCAGAGAATTAACTTTTAGGAAGAACAAGATTTTTAATCATGCCTACAATTCAGCCCCAAGGTCCAGGGCTTTCGTGGTTTGAAAACAAGATTTCATAGCTATTGGTTGTCCAAAGCTTGTGTGCTATTGGATAGATATTACAGCAAACAGTCATTTCCACAAGGAACAAATATTACCAAGTTAAATGCTCTGCTTTATAGTAGACTATAACAGGTGTTTTATTTTAACACTATAGTAACACCCACTAATTTCTCACTGATAAATTCAGTTTCTCTAGGGTTTAAGGTGTTCAACTGTTCCTTAAAGATACTGAAAGCTCACTTCCCTCATTTTGCAGAAAGTAAAGGATACAGTTAGATTATAGAAATTGGTGTGGCTCTTTATCTCAGATAATATCTGTAGGCTATCTGTCTCCATATTTAAGTCTCTCACAATCTTAGCCCCTCATATAACTACTAGATTAAAACTTTTTTAAAAATTATAAAAGATTAGAAAATTATTGCTTTCTAACAGACACCAATTCTTTAGTTTTGGCATGTTACTGCTAAAGAAACTGTCAAAAGGTTGACAAGAGAAAAAAGGATATAAAACAAAGCAATATAAATTCCTTTCTAGGAATTAAGTTAAAATACTCTTCAAACCAAGCCTTTATTTGATTGTTTTTTATAGCTATTATCATACCTACTAATAGTCCTCAAGGAGCTACTCGTTCCACTCTGGTTATTAGGCCTGTATTAAATTTTTTTAACGGGGAAGTGTGAAACATTAAGAATTAATCATTAACACCCCAAGAAAAGCCAAGAATAAATAAACATTTGTGTCACTTCTCGTGCTTTTTGTAATTACAATTATTTCGCAACTGCACACATAGAAACAACAACTCTGTGTTGCTCACAATTGCATTCACAATTGAAGTAAATTGTGGAGTTAGAGAAAGAAGAATATGAAATGGAGAAAGAAGGCCTTGTGCAGCAGTGGTGGGTATGTCCTGTGGGGGTGGGCAGAATCCTTCTTAAGGATTGGCAGATGCTTGTGTGGGTGTCACAGGTGGAATGATTCTATGGTGGTATTCCTAAAGTGAGGGAATAGCTTTTGGGCAGGCTTGCACTCTTGTGAGAAGTGAGATGCCAGTGAGCAGTGCAACCTTGTCCCAGAGTGACACATGTTTGTGAGCAGTTTCCACTTGCTGTGGGACCAGTAGGAGTGTGGCTGCAGCAGTGTTCAAAGGCTGAGGGTCTCTTCTGAAGTAGATTTGTGGGCTTGTGGAGAAAGTACTCACTGGATAATGTCAGGAAAGGTTTCCACAGAAAAAGTGCAGAGCAGTATATGCCTTCCACAGGAAAGGTGCACAGCCATAGTGTTGTATTTTTCTCCTCTCCTGTGCTTACCTTTCCACCTGGGTCCCCCCCTTCCCCACCTCTAGCCCTAACCACTCCCTCGGGTTTCTCCCATTGATCCTGTTACCCGAACTCCGCCCATGTACCACCCCTGTGCCATGTGACCATTGGTCCATGTGCTCTCCCTGCCCCCTTCACCCTGGATAAAGGACCCTGCAAGTTATGTGACTTCGTCTCTTGCATTCTACTCTGCTTTAGGGCAGCAGCCTCTGCCTTGGGGAACCATGCCACGTGCTGGCTCTAGGCTTCTGGGATCCACCATGAAATGAAAGATCTTCTGCAGCAACCATGTGGAGAGCATTCTCACCTCCTTTACCGTCACCGTGTTGCGGGGCTTCAGTTTTCCAGAGGATGCGAGGGGCAGCCTGGAAGAGGCATGGGAAGCGGAGCAGCCGCTCTCCCCGAGCAAGCCTCACTGCGCTCTCCGAGAAGGCTGTGGAATGCCATACCACTGCAGGAACCTCACACACCGCAACACACACCAGAAGGTGTTTACCAACAAAGTGCTTTGAATAAGCATTCAGGTGGGCTTGCAGTCTATGGAAAAGGGATCAGGGGCAGGGGGGATGGCTGGGAATGGACGAATGGATTTTTCTAGAAGGAGCAGATGTCTTTGAAGGTGGCATGGTGAAATGTGCTCTGACAGCCTGGGTCCATAGGCTAAGGAATTGAGGCAAGCTTGTGGTCTTGTGAGAAGTGAGTTGTTGGGGGAAGAACAGCCTTCTGAAAGACTTGCACATGCATGTGTGCAGCTTCCATATGGTGTGAAGGTGGTGGGGGTGGCAGGAGAGCATGCTGATGCTATTCATGGGCTGAGCTCCTCATGTTTTGGTGGGCTTGTCTTCCAAGAGAGGACCTGGTATGTGGGCGGGCCCTTACCCATGAGTGGAGTGCTTCATGTTTGGAGCAGGCTTCTAATCTTGTGAAAAGTGGTTGTTTGAAAGCAGTAGCCACCACTAAGTGGGACAGAAGCTCTCAAGAAAGGGCTGGGGATGTGTTGGGAGGAGCCTTGTCTAGGGGCGATGGGATTGTGAGGCAAGACATAGTGGGCAAAAGCTTGCTGTGGTGATCATGAGCAAAGTGAAGCCTCTTGGGGCAGTCTTGTAGCTATGCAAAAAGGCATGTTCTCTAGGGTAAGGAGAAAGCCTTGTCCTGGAGTGGCCACTGCTTTTGCACAGCTTCCATTTGTTGTGTGGGCCTTGTAGGCAGCAACTGTGTGATGAGTGCAATGATTTATGTGAGAGGGAGTTTCATCTTGAGAAAAGGCCATTCCAGTAAGCGGGGATGGGTGGTGGGTGGACCCTTGCCTGTGAATGGCAGATGCCTGCAACAATGACAAGCTGCAGGAGGGATGACTTGAACTCCTGTGCATGATCTTCTAGTTAACTACCCACCTCCCTTTCCCACATTTTAGGTTTATTTACAGGGAGAAGCAAAGCAAAAAAAAACCTTAGAAAAAGTTAAAATCATGTGTTATCTTACCTTCTATGGACTTTTTCAGTGCTACTTTTCTTAGCTGCCTCCTAAATGCTTAAACTGACCACCTTTCTCTGGAAAGACTTGAGACGCACTTTGAAACAAGTTCACAGAAAACTGCTGTTGCCCAACTCAGATTTCAGCTTCTACTCTGACTTTTCTCTTCTGACTCCCTGCTTTAGAACACGTTTTTAGGACTATTACACTTTGTCATTTCTTTCCCATCCTTCTCTACTTTCTTACTGTCTAGCAGAGGCACAAGCTACACAATGCCCAGACAGCTCACATCCCCTTCAGCACCTACCTGTTTCCAGGCACTTCAATTCAGCAGGGATTTTTGTTGGCTGTTGTCTTAATGCCACAATCCAGATGGAACCAGGAGGATAAAGCAGTGCAGTGAGGCTTTTGCAAGCTGATTCTCTGAAGCTGCAAGTACTTGTGGTGCCTGGAAGGCTCTGCTGGTGTGCTACAGCTGGTTATAGTTCCCAGGTTAGGAATCCGTGACGTTTTTCTGTCTAATGCTGGTGGTCTTTGTAGAATTTGGACTGAGGTTAGTATGGGTTATAATTTAACTTGATTGGTATGAAACTACTTTCATTCTAAATACTGCTGGCTGCGCCAAGCACACTGTTATACTTGGGGTATTCAGAGACAGGGCAAAGGTGACTGATAATGTCCAAACTTTTTGTTTGCTGTAGAGGAAAGAGGTGGTGGGCAAAAGTTGAAATGAAGAAAAGGAGGAAAGTCTGACAAGTGAATATGGTACTCTAACACCTAAATGGTGTTTACTTGAGACATAGGTTATAGGTTCATCCTTCTGAAAACCTACCAAGAGCACTGGAGGAATTATTATAGAGTCTTCATGCTGAATGTTGCAATTCATAACTGTATGGATTTACTGGTTTGGAGAGATACTGTGTGTGCTGTTATAGCAGTTAAAAATGTTTTACATTATTTTGTTTTTTTATGGCTGTTTAGACTTCTCTTAGAAATAATTAAGATGTTGGTTCTTGGTTGCAGCAACAGGTAAAGATGGGATCTGTCACCTGTTGCAATCACTGATTTTGAGGTTTCAGAGTTCTTTTATTAACAGCACTATTTTGAAGACTTCTTTCTGCTGAGCTGTTACTCAGCTATGCTATGTTTGTAGATCTAGATTCTTAATTGCAGATACTGACCCAGTTTATTGAAATAGAGAAGTGCCCTGTGAAGTGTTGAGCTTGATTCTGCCTGGTGTGGTGCACTCTGGACTGCTGTGATCTTGGCATGTACTGCTAAATTTTTGTTCCACCAAAACCAGGTTTATCTTTAAATGCCTCAAGGTAGTGCTTCTGGGAGCTGTGATTGCTATGGTAATCCTGCTCATACAGTAGGCTTGTGAGTACACCTACACTGGCATCTACTGAGGCAACTTCAGTGGCTGCAGATAGCTGGTGATACAGCAGTCAGTAGGAAGAGTTGCAATGGTTTTGTTTAACACAGACTTTTTTTTTTATTGGAACAGATTGCTTTCCTCATCCAGAGTTTTTAATCTGAAAAGGAGCCGAGTGAACAATCTGTTGCCTACATGATACTCTTAAGGGTTTCGCTGGGGGAGGTAGAAAGCTGTAAGCCAGCCTTGGAGGTCTACTCTTACCTGTTAGGAAGACAGCAGTCTATGAATGACTCAGCTGGAACCATAGCAAAGGGAGCTTATGAAAAGGAGAGATTGCTGCCATCAGCCATCCTGTCTCGGTGAACAGCTCAGAAGTGAGGTAATTGTGTAGTGCTTGAGACACCCAGATGCCTTCCTATAGCAATCAATGGTTTGCAACAAATACCCTTTCTTCCTGGCCCAGCACAAAAATATGGGAGCTTTTACATCTTTCCTGGGGCTAGGATGAAGCATAAATTAGAGGGCACCTTTTAAACATGTTTGAGGCAATTTAGAAATTTGTGCTATCTTTTAAGGGTGTCTTCCCTTCTCAAAGCAGAACATTTTCTTACTTTTGTTTTGCTACCATTTTAACTTTTTTTTGGTAAGAATGTAGGCTCTCTGTTGTCTTTGTAGTTGTTTTGGTTTTGTTGATACAGATTAAGTTTAAGAATTTTAAGCTGATACCAAATAAGTTTAAAATAATCGTTTCTGAGTTGGGTAATGTAGACTCAGAAATTCTTTACTTTGCAGTAGTATAGCTTCCACAGAAAGCTGCATTTGGGCATCTTCTATTTTAACTGAAGAGTCTTGTGTTCTGTCCTGCTTAATCTTTTAGTAACAGTTGGATAAAAAGGATGATTGTCCTCAATTTATCACTTTCAGTTTGACCTTTTCATACCACAAGCAGTGACTCTTCTGAAGAGCAATAACTCTTCGTATAGCACTGTAACAAAGTTTTTGCTAGCCTGACCTTTCAGCATGTACAAGATTACAGGAGCCAATAGAAACACCAAGGAGGGACAAAATTTGGTGTTCATAGTTACAGTTGTTTGGCTTGATTAACGATATTTCCATTGCAATTAAGTAATATTTTGGTATAAATTTCATAAGAGAAAGGAAAGATTCAGTGATGTGTTATAATTATGGATCAAATCTCTAGAATGTGTTTAGTTACATGTTTAGAAAGCAATGGACTCTGCCTAGATCTCCAGAGTACTTCTCTTGCCTCTGCTAGTAACTGCAATCAAATATGAACAGTAACAGCAGAGATAGTAAGAATACACAAGGAGGAAAATGTTTGTAATGCACACACCAATTTTACCTTTATGTTGTTGTCCCTCTTCTTTACCAGGATTCCTTTAGTTGTACATTGCTTTTGAAAGGCTCTAAAACTGACATCATAATGTTTGCTAAACAGTTGGAGTGCTGTGTTTGCTGAGGTGTATCTAAAAATGGTGCTTGGCAACAAGGTTCAGAGATTTTTAGACTAATAACAGTAGTGACTGGTGGCCGCATATTTGAAGACAATTGACCTTCTCACTGTGAAAGATAAAGGTGACTTTGCTATAATCACTTCTCTGCATAAAACTTTTCTGTTGATGATGAATTAATCTTAAATGATGTCTTGAAATTGTCCCAGTAAAGAGTAAGAGGACACTTAGTTCTTTTTTGTGAATAGTTACAATTTTTCCATTTGTCCATCTTGATTCAATTTATCAGCTTCATTTTCTTTCTATAGAAAACCTAGTGTGACTTCCATATTTGACTCCTTCAATTTTGTGAAACATGTTTTCCTAAGTCACAATGTAATTTGAGAACAGTGTCCTAAATTATTGTCTAATTCACAGCTGGGCTTATTATCCTCAAAATATTTTCCAGAGTGATTGTTGGCACAGAGCAAAACAAGATTAAGTGTTGTTCACAATGGGTTGCTTCAAAGTTGTTTTGATTTTTTTCAGTTTGTTGTATCTTGTTTTTAAAGCCAAGTGTTGTGGTTTACCCCCAGTCAGCAAGCCAGTGCAGGCACCTGCTCACCTGAAAGGTGGAGCTGAACCACTCTGTCACCCATAAAATAAAACAGTTCGTAGGACTTGCTTCTGGATGTAGTTTAATACCCCAAAACTCAGAGCAAGTAAACTCTGGTAGGCTGAGATACCCTGTAATGTACATCTTTATACATGAGCAATTTGTTTCCATGAAACCCTTCCTGGGCGAGATGTTATCTGACATCAAGCAGCCTGAATGAAATTCTGAATGAATTGTAGTCATCTTCAAGGATAGAAGTAGCAGGTGGAATATGGCAATGAAGTAAATTCATCTTAATGTATTTTGGGTAGGAAAGTGTTTTTGATTCATTTTTTCTGCACAAAACTTAATTTAGTAGATTATATTTAGAAGGAAAAACTGAAGTTCCTTAAGAGTAATGGAAAGGAAAAAAATTCATAACCTGTAGTACTAAAATCTGGAATATTTTGTATAATTTGGGCAATGGAAAAATATGAAAGCTCTGAGTAAAGCAAAAATCTTGTTAGCTTTTAGCAGTCTTTATCTATGCCCAGGTGTTTGCTTGTACTCCCTGCATAACTTTACACTTAGATAAATAAAGTGATGTAATAGTCTGTGGGCCATATCCCAGGCTGCCAAGGTAATTCACCTGGCTTGCACCCTGCTTTTGAGCATCCAAGAATTTCTTGGCCTGGCAAAGGAATGAGCCACAGGCCAAATCCGTATTCTGATGGTAGCTACTTATTTGACAGGGTCTTGACCTTCTCTCTCTGCCAAAGACCAAAATGGAGTAGCGAAGATTTTTGCGATCTGTGCAGTAAGCATATTTCTTCTGAAAAGTGTTCTGCCTACTGTACATACCTAGCAGTTTGTGACATGATGGGAGACAAACTGAGGTATATTATTCTAATCTCCATAACTGGCACATTTAGCAGGAAGGTGGGTTCCCTTTTATTACATTAAAGCTGTGTTCACAATAAGGGAAGGTACCTACACAGAACTCTTGAGGTGGGAAGGGTGTGGGGAATTTATACACATCTGACAGTGGGATAACTAACTTAAAAAACTTTCTATTTAGACTAGAGTGTTATTCTGAACCAGATTTTTAATCTGCTTTTAATGTAACAGAAATCCATTTGGCTATCAGAGTCTGAATTGCACCATCAACTTGAAGCATTATTCTTAATCAGGATTATAAAAAGATAGATGCCAGGGAAAGGGAAGTTACATTAATGAAGATGAGAAGAAGTGTTAAGGCCAAGGAAGCTGCTACTGCCTTTCACCTATGTCCATGCACTGAGCATGTGCTGTTGGACATATTTAGAGGCTGAAGGCCAGACAGCAGGAGCACTAAACCCAAGGGGTGTTAGTGAAATTTACACTGGATGATGTTGTTCATATATTGGAGTGACTGGAGAAATGGTGCATTGAAAAACAGACTTCATCTGATACCTTGTAGCAGCATTTTTCCTCATGGCATGAAAGTGAATATTTAAAATACGAAGCAGGTGGTGTGTTTAGTGAGAATTTCCAGCAGAAAATGCAAACTTTAAAAAAAAATTGAAAGAATTTTTTCAAAAAATTTTGTTCTTCAGGGAGTCTTTGACTGTCAAAGATAGAAAGTCTGAGAGCACTTCAGTCAGAAATAAAATAATGGCTGATGAGGATATTAATCTAATTTCAAGCTGTGTCCAGGGATATGGGGTGTTCAGGACCAATAATTTCTGCTGGAAATGTTTAGTAATTTGCACAGGGAAGGATAGTTCCAGGTCAAGACATGGGGACAAACCCTAGCCAAGTGATGTGCATAGGATAATCCCACTTTGTGGAAGGCACAGGTTGCTGTCCTAGGTGATGCAAAAAATTGAAGGAAGTCTGCTTCTCTGTCTGTCTCTTCCGGTTTAGACCTCCTTTCCCCAAAAGACTGGAAGTCTGATTAATGCTTGAGCTTAGTGAGAAATTTTGGAATATAAAATACATAGACATGACCTTGAAAGTTAATGTTTGACAGCATGCCCAATTGCTATGAGGATTATCATGAAAAATTACTTCTACTGAAATCCTTTGCAGTATTGTTTTGAAGCAGGAGTTTAAGTTTCCAGACATACTTTTCATATCCACCTGGCTTGTAATATTTTACTTGATAGCACTGAAATATTGAAATGTTTGTCAGGCTTATTAGGACCTTGGTTGGTTAGTTTCAAACAAATACAACTAAATTATTTATAAACCTTCTTGCTGATAAAAAGGAAATGGTGCAATATACGCCCCATAATACCATGGCTTCCTTGTTGGTCATCAGTTCTTTCTGTGCTTGGAAGTGTGTGCATTTCTTGAACATGCTGTAACTCATCGCTATTCTATATTGGTGCAAATTCCTGAAAGTCAAGCAAGCATGCTTTTTAAACAGAATCCCTGGCAACAAGAAGAAAGGAAAAAAAATCCAAAGGGCTTATTTTTCTAAAGATTGACAGAGGCTACAAGTTGAGAGGTGAATCAAGTAAGCTGGATAATGTCCAGAAAGTGAGATTAAGAAGAAAGGAAAGAATCCTAGGCTCAGGCAGCGGAATGATAGAGTAATTTTCTAAGACTTAATAGCGTGACATCAGTGAGCCTTTTAGTTCTGTCTGCCAGTGTATTTATTTCCTTTCTAACTTAAGTTCAGTTTGTTTTACTTTTAATTCTGTCCTCAGCAAAAGCATGAGTCACCTCTTGCAAATAGATCCATGTTCCAGAACAGTGCAAGTTTTTATACATGAACTGAACGGTTTTCAAAGTCAGGAGAATGCAAAACAAACAAGTTCTTTAGAATATACTTGAGCTGCTGTTGATCACTAAATAGTTGCAGCCAGATCCTTTGCTGTTGCAAATGGGTATAACCTCCATTGATTCCAACAGGGCTGTGTTGAGCCTTTACAATACAATAAGGTACTGGGTGGAGAGATGTTACCGTCCCACAATCAGGTTTTGTTGAAAAGAAGTCTTGCAAAGTTTTCTCTTGAGTGGCTGTATAGCACTGCTTGCAACAGGCTTCAATAAATGCTGCTGAATAAATGAAATTGTTTTAATTTTCCTCTGCTCAGTAAGTATTGTCAGCCTGGTCAGTTCTACCAGTCACTCGAAATGAGGTTCTTCATTTACCAGAGCATCCATGAAGTTCTAGAGCACCAAAACCCTGAGAAAAGCTCTATTTCCTGTATATTTATTCCCAGATGCAGCATGAAGAGTCAATAGCTGATATCAACTCAGAAGAGATGGAACAGGAGATGTCCAACTCTGGGACTGAAGACAAAACAAGTATTAGATTTTTTTATGCATGTGTTGGCTGCTTAGTGCTGTGTGGTAAAATGGTCAGAGTTAAAAATTTGCTGTTGATAAAGAAGACACCGTATTATGGCCGCTGTGAAGAGTTACGTTATCAGTTTCTTTAGAAGGAGTAAATGCATTTGGATGTAAAGAAAACTTTATAATCAATATGTTTGCTTCTACTGAAAAATCAGGCTTTGAAAGTTCAGTAATTTTTTTTGCTTTGCCAATATACAGAATTTTATTCTATTACATGATCATGTTTTTCCCATATGTGCATCAGTTGGGATATATAATAAGTATATTTGGAAGAGTGTCAAAAGTAAACATCACTCATAATTTATTTGAATATATTTGCTACCTAAAAATTTTTAATTTTTTATTTTCATCTACATGTAAGTAATAAAAATCCAAGAGTCTTCTAATGCTATAATACTGATTTACATATACTAATTCTACGGGTTTACTATATACTATATAGTATCATTTTCCCTGTATTTTAGTTGAAAGCTAAAATGATGAGAAAAATGACAGTGGAGGAAACCTTCTTGCTCCCTCATCTTTTTCTAGTGCACAGGTATTTACAGTAATAAAATGGCAGCAGATATTTTCTTTCACTGATGTTAACTTTTATGTTCTTAAATAATTAACTTAATTTCTTTATTGATGACTTTGAAGACCTCTACATGATGGACACTGTAAGACAAAGAATGTTAATGAGTCTTGGCATTTGTATTCAGAGCTGATCAGAAGGTGTTCTAGGCAAGGTAATCTTGGACCCAGCACTTCTGACAGAGAGAACAGTCAACAGAAGCTCTCATTTCAGGACATTAATAGTGTTAACAGCTTTGGCTAGTTAAATTGAAGCACTATATTACTTATTCCCTCTTCTAGTTCATATAGAGCTCTGCAGAGCTGAAAATACCATGCTTTAGGTCACATTTCTAATTCTTACCTACTGCCAGACATTGAAAGGGGTATTTATTTCTCTACCCTAGGCTACCAGTGCAGTACAAATGGGTTAAGCAAAAATTCCAGACTCTGTTGGAACAGATGTTAACCCCTGATTTCAAATGAATCACAATATCCTGTTCCTGCTGGAATAAGACCAACTACATTTAAAATCCAAATTTGAATATACAGAGGTAAACTACCTCTCTGCAACAATTCAAGTCTGCTGCAGTATTGCACAGTCTACAGTATCTCTGCTTAAATGCATGCTTAATAATGCTTAAATGTATAAATAAATGCGTTGGTTTCAGTTTCCCATCAGCACTGTGTAAAGATCTCTGTTAAGGCCCATGGCTTTCTAACAATATTATCAGCGAATGTTTTCCTGTATCACATATAAAGTAAAGGGGAGCCTGAAACTTGCTTTCATTGTAAGTGGTACATTTAGTGCTTTCCTTTAATCAGACTCAGATTTGACCAAGTGAAAACGCATTAAAAGGAAGCTAGGTTGGCCTGGTCTCTTTGAAATGGATCGTGTGAAGTCATAGCTGAAGTTGGAGGAAGGACCTCTGAAGACTATTTAGTCAAACCTCTGTGCAAAGGAAGGTCACCTAGAGCATCTTGATATTAGCCATGTCCAGTCTGGTCTTAAATATCTCCAAGTATGGAGACTTTATAACCTCTGAAACCTCTTCCAGTGTTTCATCACCTTAAGTAAAAACTTTTTTGTTTGAAGAATTTCCAGTATTTCAGTTTGTGTCCACGCCTCATCCTTTCTCTGGCGACTACTGAGAAGAGTCTGGTACAGAATATACGTGCTCCCATCAGATACTTCTCCAGGCTGAACACTCCTAGTACTTTCAAACTGTCATATGAAAAACACTGCAATCCTTTAATTCCTTTTACTGCCCTTGCTCTGGTGTGTCTGTGTCTGTCTTGTACCCAGGGAGCCCAGACTGTACACAGTGGTCTCAGCAGTGCTGAGTGTAGGGAGAGATCCGCCTCCACCAGCCTGCTGGCTACTGCAATTCAAGGTGTTGGCATGTTTTGCTGCACAGGTTGGGTTCAACTTGTTTTCCATGAAGATCTCCAGGTTTTCTCCTGCCATGCCACTTTCCATTCATATGCACCCCTGTGTGCTTGGGTACTTGGGGTTATTCCTTCTCAGGTGAAGGACTTTTGCACATCCCTTGGATTATCAGGATTAGCCTTGAAAAGTATTTCTACTGAAAGACTTTATTTTTTTTTAGAGATTACATAAAGCTTCAATAGCAAAATGGTTTGGATTTGGGCAGAACTATGGGAATCAGAAAAACAAATCATGACCTTGTCAACTCTAAATACTGCAACCTTAAATCAAAACTTGTGGGTAAGTACAGACATAAAATGAGTTTATATGAGTCACTTTATCCTAGTTTCACCATGTATTGCCCTATTACTTCCTAGAAAATGCAGTTTGCAAGTGAGGGCTGGTAGTTTTGTACAAAGTGCCTCTTCTAGATTTTATTTTCTAAAACTATTTGTGCAGTGCTGCAAGTGGGTGGCACTGGTGGTATGTACTGTTGGAATCTTGCCTTGACCCTGCCAAAATGCATTCAAGCAATGATCTTTGAAAACTTCATTCCAAACCACATGATGGGCTTTTGGCTTCTGCAAAGGTTATGTTTATCCAAAACCACCCTTAAAATTCAGTCCAAAAACCCCCAAATGTCCTGTTTAGGATATCTAAAATCAGCTTCTTGTGATTGTTTTGTTTTTTCATGCAGCTGTTGGTCATGAGCTTAGGCTATGCTTCCAGTCTGAATTATTAGTTGTAATGTCACTGTTCTCCTGTCCTTGCTGGCCACATGTGTATGTGCCTCTGTAGAGATATTTTCCCTTTTACTAATGCTTGATCCAGGGTGGTGCTATAGTCATAAGTGAAAGTTGTCTTTGCTGTATGTCATTGAAAGAGCATTTGAAGCATCAAAATGAAAGTTAAAGAGCTTAAAAGCCAGCTAGTTAAGCAGGTTGCATTTGCCACAACATACGTATTTGTTGCAATGACAGATTTGCACACAGATCTTGAGTATCTGGGGAAGACTTAATATGGCTTCATTGCTATCAAGAAATGAGATGACTATTCTTATCTTAGGGCCCTAAATTCTTTTCAATGCATTAGACATTGACAAAAGCATGATAAATTTGGTTACACAGCTAAGCTGTGGAAAAACTTGCTGATCAGTAAAAAAATGCAGTAAATATTCGTAAAAAACTGTACAAGCTGCAAAGAACTTGATTGTGATATTGCTTTGTCTTCTGAAGCTAGACATGGTATCAAACCTCTGTGAAAGCATCTTTTTGAGACATTCTAAAGTAAAAAATAACAATGCTACCAAGAAAATTGAGATGTTCAAGCAGCAGTTTAGATGCAGAGGAAAAGGCTTTTGCATTTTTAACCAGTTAATGGGCTATATTTATTTAAGTTAGAAGTAAACAGCATGAGGCTGTCTTTACAGCAGAAGTCTTATTAGGATGATTTTTCAGAGGGCTAACTTAAAGTTGCTGTGCTTTGAAGTTAAGGGTCTGTAACTTCACCCCCTTAATGGACTGTGGTTGTAGAAGGGTTCTTCACAGCACAGCAAGGTTGGTAGTGAAAAGAGGTGGTGACAGGTTATCTTTTAGCATCTCAGGGACTCGCCAGGGGTGACTGAATGCATTCCCCACCACACTCGCTGGCACTAGAAAGGTTCCCTGCTCCTGGTGCTTGGCAGGTTAGTGCAGTGAGGCACCACTTTGATGTACTCTGCAGTGTCCTGAACCTCCTTTCCATTAGGCGTGCTCGCTTGCCCTTCAGCACAGGAGCCTATCTTCCACTCTCTTTCCAAAGGATTCTGCTTCAGTCTGTGTAGGAGATACAAACATAGTAGCTCATACAAGAAGTAAAGTGTGTCAAAAGCAAAACATCCCTGTAAAATGTCATACCCTGGAAGAAGATACATCTGTATGTGTAGGTTAAATTAAAAAAAAAAAGGCTTGTACCCAACCGTGCCTTTAGTGCCTAGCTTGTTTGCTTGTTTATTTTACTGAAATGGAATATCCACTGCAGTGCATTAGCTTTCCCATTCAATATCATTTGACGGAGCAAAGCGAACACTTCTGCCATAATTTTTGTCCATTCTTTAAAGTAGCATTTTAAAGTAATTTCATAAGGATGAGTGATTTAAGTTGCTAGCTTAATGACTTCCCATGACTAAAGTAGTGAATTTATTATGCAGTGAAATAAGGAACATAATGTGAATACTGAAGTATCAGTCAAATTCTACTTTTGCTCAGTTCCAGTTACAAGAGCAGGCTTTGTAGAAGAGTACGAATAATAAGTTTATGCTGGGGAATGCCCAGGGCTGCCCAGCATTTGGCGCAGTGTCATCACTATTTCCTATTTCACAGCTATAAGTCTGCCTTTTATCTTGGCACGTAAACATTTGGCAGATTTTCATTATTTATGTTTATCACAGCCCTTATGCCTTTGCATAAATCATTAAGATTGGTTTTTAATGCGACCTAGATAAACAGAATCTCGTTGTACATTGTAAGAAATTTCAAGTTAGAATCCTGTTTCATGAATACCTGTATTCATAAGCTACACAAATATAACATTGATGCTTGTCACACTCATTGCTTTCATGTTTCCAAAGACAAGTTTGGAAAGGTATGCATGAGAAACCTACTGCTGAGACCTGGGGTACCAAGTTTCCCATAGCATTCCTAGAATAACAGAGGAAGAAATATGCAAATCACTTCAAACCCAGACACTTTGGACACAGCTTACAAATTAGTCTTTTTGGCATAAATCCTAGTTCAATAGCTTGATTATTCAACTGTAGTTTTGCACTCCTGCTACAAAAGGAAGGAATTTCAAGCACGTTGTTTGTGAGCTGCTTACAAGCCCTCCCCTATGAACCCTGGACCTTTTTCTTAACTGCAGCAAAGCAGGCTGAGAACATACCACAGAGCAGTGTGCTGGAATAGTTTTTAAATGTTAATGAATAATATGATTACTTTATTAGAGAACCCTTCTGTGATGTGTTTCCAGGCACTGTTCAGGAATGTATTTATGCACACAATGTTTTATTTGCTTAAGAGAACGAATCATTTTTTTTTATATCCTTTGACCTTCCCCCCCCCTCACCCTTTTCAACTTTTCAAATTGTTGATGTAAAACTTCTGTGAAACAAAGCAGGGTAACTGGCAGAGAATAGTGTTCTAATGTCTGCTATAAGTATTTTTGAAGAGTCACGATCTATTCTGTATCCGAATGATTAAGGAGATCCTGTCTATGCAACAGCATTAATCACTCCTTCAATTATGTCCCTGAACTGCTTCCAGAGCTCTCATATCTTATTTCTTCATCTCATATTACATGTGACAGGAATGAAAAGTGGCTGTAAAAAAGAAGTGGGCACTACTTCCTATTCTAGTTCCTGGTGTACACAAAACCATAATCCTACTTATCTCTGGCATTAAAAAGCTGGATAACATTCTTGCTTGTGGAGAGAATACAACAGCATTGATGGGAATAATACAGGCATTTTTCTTTAAAGCAGGTTGACAACTTGAAAAACTGTGCTGTAAATTAAAACAGCTCATCCAAGCAGCTGTAAATTGCATGACTAGCACTTACTCAGCAAATGACTTCCTGTGCACCTCACTGACCTTGTCAATATTGTGAGGGGCATGGCTTCAGATGGAGAGAAATTGCTTTTGGATAGTTGCGCCGAGAATGTACAAACAACTATCTCTGTAACAGGAGGCATGAGATAACTTAAAAACATATGAGAATTTTTAAAGCATAGAAAGAACATACAAAAAATTTCTGTATAATTGGTGTTCCTGATCCACAGCTTTCCTGCTTATCTCACTGTTTTGTGTTTAAAGCTATATTTTTAAGAATAATTCTTTAAAAAAACCAAAACAAAATCTCAGGTTGTTTGGAGGGAAGGTTATTCGTTAGCTGTCATATTTATGTAAGACTTCCAATTGTCAAGTTAATTGGACTAACATGCAAAATAAGGCTTTCTTAGCCCAAAGTTTTACTCCTGATGTAAGGTAAATTTCAAGCCAAGCTGAGTTTTTCTGAGAATGTGTGTGTCATGGTTGCAGTTGGCAATACTGGTGAGATGTGCTGCTCTGCACTAGATTCCTTTTTGTACTTGTTTAACTTAAAGTAAATATTACCTATTGAAAAGACATTATTTCAAGGAATAACAGTCATGTTAGCTTTAAGACCCTGGATTCTGTGAAATTTATACTTTTATTTTTTTTTCTCTTAACAACTATTTGTAGCAAAATTTTATCCAGGTAACTTAATAGACAATTAAAATAAGATTTGAAACCTTTATTTTTAAGTTTGTAAGTATTTTCTCTCCCTCCATAATTCTTAATTTTTTTTTTGTAGTTCACCTCTGAACTTGTCTACAAAGTAGACAAGTTACAGAACTGTACTGTGAACCGTCTTGCTTCTTGACAGAAATGATTTTATTGGCAATTTGAAGGATTTGCTGTCTCTTACATATTGTTTCCTGAGTGTCTACTGTAACGGCCTTGGTAGCAGAAATGATTTGGAAGTTAAACAGTATAGCTCAAGCAAGCACCATTTGACTCAAACAGTTTTGCTGTGTGCTAAGGTATGTCCAGCCATTGTGGCTTTGGTAAGACAGCTCAATGCTGCTGCACACCCTGAAGTGTTCCTGGACTATAGAACTTGCAAGGACTGTGGAGCTTGCACTGTGGATCTTTTGCAGATTTTTTGGACATTTCAAATTTGAATCTTTCAACCAGCACTAAGGCTATGGTAATGTCCAGAATTTAAGGCACTCTGTAAATTCAGATACTCTCTGTGCCGAAAGACTTAATTCACACAATACCCAAATGTAACAGTCATTTCAATGGAACAAGAGAGAATGGAGAAAATAGCAATACAGTAATCTGCTTAAGTGAAGCTGTTAAGGCCTCAGAATTCATGGTCAGTTCACTTTCAACACAGGTGGGAAAAATCTCATGGAAGGAACTGATTTGGAAAACCAGTTCAGTTCTAGGCTGTTCATTCCTGACTGCATGCACAAATACAGCTGATAATATGCAGTATGTTCTATCTGCAGGTGCCCATGTTGTCTCTAAAAATGAAAAACAAATTTCATCTCCACCTATAGGATAGAGAAAATGATAAAGAGGTAGTAAAATAGTCAGCCCAGGCTTACACTGTAGGGGAACATCGAAGGATAGAATTTCTTATGATCTGCATACTATTTGCAACACTCTTGTCCTTATCTGCAACAAAACTAATAAGATGACTTCCTACTGAGATTGTTTGGAACAAAAGTATTAAATCAAAGTTATTCATCACTTTTGCCTTCAGTTCATGTCTTCTTAGATACAGTACCCTGTATTGAAATTTAAGTACAAAAACGTTCCACTACCTATACTGCCTGTTCAAAACAACTTGTCATTACCATGTGTTAATAGATTTCATAGCTGGCTTTGAGCAGTGTAAAAGTCTAGATTCCAATACCAAGTGTTCCTACATCGTGGATTTTCACATTTGGTGTTTAGATCTGCTTGCTTCTACAAATAAGTACAAGAATTCAGAAAGGAAAGCAGGTCAAAGGCATTTTAGTAAGGCGTATATCCTCATGGCAGTAAGTAAAGTAGGCAGATAGAAGAGACACTTAGCTGAATCAGGAGAGAAATTCTCAGGCACTTTGTTGCCCAAAAAAACCTCTCAAGTGCTTGCAGCTTTCTGGTTTGATATTTTGTTGTTGTTGTTGTTCAATTTGTTTGTTTTTTCATAATTGTAATTAATGCACCAACAGAAAATCATATGAATAGTTTGTGGGCAGACTTGGGGAAGGTTAAGGCTTTTATCTTAGGAATAATAAGCCATATATTTTAGGTATCTCAGCACTGTCATAATGACGCACCTCTGAATTTTACAGGACGTAGTCTGTTATGAAACTGTTAGAGTGCAGTTCTGTCCATATGTTACTCCTTATGTTATTTGGATAAAATTCTGGTAAATTCAGTAGCAGCAGCAGGCGGCTTATGAGTAGTGATTGCAACACATACACCAGATTCTATAGGCTGTGATCCTGGCTTTTTTTTTTTTTGCAGCTGAATAAAATGATTCTATGTGTATTAAATGTTCAGTTATTAAGGGTAAGATTGTGGAATTTCTTGTAATTCTAAATTTAGTTCAATAAATTGAGTTGTGCCAGCCGTGTAGCCCTGCTTCTGAACCAGTTGCAGCATCAGTCTTTAGGTTACACATTTTCCGTAAGGAACTTTGGACTTCGTGAGCTACCTTAAGGGTTTGTACCGATTTCTAAATAGAAAGCAACCGGTTTGCATTTTGCAGAAAGTTACTGCTGACATCTAGTGGTATTCTTTGAGAGTACTAAACCCTGACAAATTTGACACCTTCATGAGTAAGTGCAACTGCTAACCTGACACTTCTATGCTGCCTTTTCAAAATAATAAAATGTGACATTTCCTGTTATAAATAGCTTTCTTTGGTAGGGGTGGGGTGGAATAGTGCCAATAGCACCAGTTGTAGCTCTATGCTTTTGAAAGGATTTTACTCTCTTATACAGAAAAGGTGATTCAATGCATTTCTCCTAACTTTCTTATAATTAGAGTACCTGAAATAAAATATTTCTCATGGTTCCATTATTAGGTCAGTTGCTAAATAATGCAGTGCAAAACGTTTAAAAAAGTATTCTGGATCCATTATTTTTGTATCTGTCTATTTTTATTTCAACTATTAGCCATAATAAAGCAGTGACTAATAGTTTCAGGTCTCAAAATCTCAAGGAATTTCAAGAAACCTATTCAGTATTTGTATGAATACTTAGGTATTTGGCCAGGTAGGACTATCTGGGATCAAATCTGCTGTCTTTACTGCCTCCTGTGGTTTCTCCAAATGAAAAGCTCATTTTTTATTTCAGTGCTTTAATTTAAGGTTTTGGTTTATTTGAGTTTATTTTTTTTTTCCAATACTGTTAGCACAAGGAATTCAAATCAGAAGAGATGCATAGTATCCACTGTTTCTTTATAAAGTACACTAAGGCAGATCACTTCCAAAGTAGATTCTTAGAAGTTAGAGAAACTTCAGTTATGTAGTTTGGAGGATACAAATAACTGTTTCGAGACACTCTGGCTCATGCTATATACACATGCTTTTATTTTCATTACAGGTACAGATATTAGGTATACAGATTAAAGATGCTGAACTTCAACTGAAGAGAAATTAATTTGGTTTATGGTCATATTTATGTAGATAGATGAACGTGATTTTACAAAGCGTTTCCCAGTGTGATCAGGAGCAGCCTGGCGCGAAGAACATAATACAACACCTAACATATGTGGTGTGATTAAAATGAAAAATTATTGTGAGGTCACTAAAGGCAACATAGCCTTTCACCCTTTATTTCCCCAGTATGGATTATACTTTATGCTTGACATAGCCATGCATGCTGAACTGAAGTAGGTTACTTAGATATACTGAGACTTCATTTCTCACCTAAATTCCAGGATGTCCAAAAAGTTGGAGCTGTTAACTAGACAGATGCATACGATGGCAGAATTATAATTGTAGACTTAATCTTTGGACAATTAATGAGAAATTCCTGATGGGTTTTGTTTATTCAGTTGGGTAGTATGAGGGCAAAGATGTAAGAACCTCCTACTGCCTAATACGTAACCTTCAGAAGGTCAGCCTATGTTGTAAATGTAAACTGTCAATGATCTTTGTGTGAAAATCCTATTTTCACATGTGTACATGATCAGAAACAGTATAAACATGGGAGCCAAACATTGTAAAGAAATTGCACTTAGTTTGAAGCAATCAAAAAAGGCAGTATTCCAAAAGGAAGGGCTCAAAGGAAGCTAGAACACAGGCATGGTGTTTTGGCTAAATACCTGTTCTGGGTTACTTTCCTCATCTTCAGTAGTGATGTCAGGGCAATGAGCTGCAGGCTAGAGAAACCCACCAAATCTTTCTCAAATCTTTCTTCCTGCAAGACACATGCAGAAACTGCTGCTTCAGAAGCTTCTAGATAGTCCACTGCTTGGCAAGTTCCCGCTTTTCTTTTTTTCACTGTGGTATTGCTTCTACAGACTGTAATGCTTTAAGATTAATGTAACAGTTTTTCACAGAACTTTTTAATGCTCTTCCCATAATTTCCTGTTGCTGTCTGTCTCTTTACACTTGCTTTCTCCTTAAGCAACTTCCAAATGAGTAGCCTGGCTTTCATCATCCACTAAGCAGAAGACAGAATTGAAACCTTAACAAAAAATAATACACTAAATCTGTGGATAGAGGATTTTTTTCAGGCAATCTTCACATCCAGAAAAATATCAGACTACTAGTTTTTACTTGTTTTCTATTGATTAAATGACAAGAAGCCTATAAACTTTTCTTTAAAAGACAGTTTTCGACTGTGCATAATGTGAATGACATGATTACAACCAATAGATTAACATGTTACATGTTTGCATTTTCCTTTTTGGGGAAATAGAATACAGATATTCTAAAATCTCACATTCTTCTGTTAAAAATAGCTTTAGTTTCCTGAAAAAGTAATACCTTGATCTCTGTATTGTTGAGCAACCCAGCAATTCAGGCAAGTGTATGGTGTAATTTCCGTAAACCATAAACAAGCTATCAATTGACAGGAGGCAATGCCTTGCTTCATGTGACAATTTTTCTAGTAATTCTTTGCCCTGTAGCTATTAGAGACAGCCCTATAAAAATTTTTCTTATTGCAGGATGCTACCATTGTCAGTGTATGTTCTCACTCCTGCACTTTTCCTGTGCAAGATTCTCTTTGCTTTTCAATTTGTACTGCAGGTTTGGGGTTCCTTACATTATGGGTAGTGTTTCGTGGTCTGTGACAATGGCCTGTGCAGAGGTTTTGCAGATCTTCCTGATCTAGACTGTCTGTAAAAGCAGGAAGCAGATCCCAATGATATGGACTGTCACTTGCAGGTTTTATTTGGCTGTGTTGCTTGGCAAGATTTTCTGCAGAATATAAAATCATCTCTTGCTGAATCTTTCTAGCTCTCAGTATCTTTTTTTAATTAACAGTGATCAGCAATTGGTTGCATAACACAAGGTTTCAAATGGGTATTAAAAACTCATTAGACAGATTTAAGTAGTCTCTGTGGTGACCTTCAAATGTCAGGTCATCTTGCATATTTCCTGTGTTACTAGCAGGGAATGATAAATCCTTATTTCTGGTAAATTAGGTCAGAATTCACCCAATGTAACCTGCTGTGGAGCAAGATGCCAGTCTTAGATGGAATTTTTCTATATGCTCTGTTCTGATCCCTGGTCCTTATGCTTCTTACATTTCTGTGTGCTTGGGGTGGTCTCATTACTACAGCAAGGACCCATATTTTAAGCGTATAAAGTTTGTATCTCATTTTCTGTTGTCTGCATTGATGCACAACACACTGCAGGATTTCTTTTTGCCTTTTCTGCCCATTTATACTATCCTCAAGTACCCCCTGATACTTCAGAAAATAGAAACCTGACAGATAACCAGTTTCCAATGTTACAGACATGCTGTTTTAGTTGTGCTGAACAGAGTGGTGACTCACACTTCTTTAACATTGTTCTGCAGTTTTACTTTCCCTAAAGCAAATTAGTCTGAATGTTATGCTGTTATTCCATTAAATTCCCCACTGGGTCAAAATTACAGCCAAGTTATTGGCGCATTAGGTAATTAAATCTCCTTATCAGGGTCGCTAATGGAGAGCAGCACAGCTATTACCATGCATGGGAACATATTTATATGCAAATGCCTATTTGTATTTACAAACAAATGTTTCCAAATTTATTTTGTATGCTCAAAGCAATAAGCTGTAGGCAAGAAGAAACTGACCTCAAGGAATGCATTTTGTGCAATACAGAAAAAAAATTGTAAAAGTCTCTAGTTTCAAGACATTGAATCAGGCCCAGTGCTTTACAGTTTGTTTTTAAAATATTTTCTTGAGTTTCACAAATTTTAATAGATAAATTGCTGTCCAAAATACTCATATTTCAACTATTTATGTAAAACCTGATTTACTAATTAAATGAAATTGTAAATGGGCATCAACTGTTACACCCAGTATTTTTTTTAGCCATTTACAATAAGACATACTTCTCTATTTTTTGTGCCTTTGTTCTGGCTAGGAAAAGGAATTGAAAGATACTGTTCCATGCTTTATTTATAGATAAAAGTTTTCACATTCTTAATCTTAGGAAAACAATAGATGTTTAAGGTCTGCAGATGAATTTGGTAATAATCTAAGGCACAGGTGCTGGGATTCAGTTCTCATATTTCAATCTAATAAGATTATAGTTAAAGCCTGACATTTTTGCTAGCAGTTATGATGGACCTTTTTTTTTTCTGCTTTTGAACGATTTTGTAACTCTCTCTGTCTTGCAAAGAGTGGGCTACAATGGCACTGTCAACAATGGACCTAAAAAAGCTGTTGATTGGATTCAAATAGCTGTTGTGTTCTCTTGGATTCAGAATGAAAAACAGAAATTTTAAATACCTGTAGAACACAAGTTTTGTTTTAAGAACACTGAATCATGTTGCTTTGTCCTATACTTTTACTGAGTTCATAATTTTTGTGTTATATTTGTTACATTTAAGATAATATGTCACATTTACCACCACTAAAATAAATTCTAACATGTCAAAATTTAATGAGGAAGTTGAAATTATTTGGTATTTCTTCTTCAAAAACTTCGTCCAAGTAGTTGTTCAGATACCAGAAAATACCTGGTTTTCTAAGGACTGTTACAATTTCATTGGCTATCCTGCTCAGCAACCTCAAAACTATAACTAAAATTGTATTATGTTGATTTTAGTAGTTAATCTAAGACAAAAAAAAAATCCTGTTGAGAGCAATGTGCAAATATTCTTCACAATAAAACAAAGCATTGCCAAAAATCCCACACAATTAGGTAGCATGCACAGAAGAGGGATCATCTGGATGAAGTCCATGTAACAGGTGATATTTCCAGAAGGCTCACAATCAGTATTCACTGCATTTAAAAGCATGCTCATGATTTGCTTGTTACCTTGTAAGTGAAGTTAGATGCAGCAACTTCTGTATGTGGCTGTTGTGGTACACTGTAGAAACTTCTTACTATCTGGCAGCTGATAGTGTCTCCTTTCATACCACTGAAATTTGATAGGGTTTAAAATATATTTATTTTCATGAGAAAAAAAAAGCAATCTAAAGATTAACTTATTGCTACTGTTTCCATATTTTCATGAGACACATTAGAAAATAGGTGTGGACAAGACATGTACTTTGGCCATTGAAAAGAAGCAGTTTTGAATTTGAAGTCAGCTGTCAGCACAGCCAAATACTTCTTGGGGGTGAGGAATTAAAAAGTATGGACAGTCTGGCTGTGTTTGCATAGTTATTTACTACTGTGCATCTTACCTTCTGTGCGGTCAAAGGGAATCTTGATTATTTAGGGCTTTGAGGCCACAGTGACTCCTCAAGAAAAAAAAATCAATGCAAAAATATACTGGATATAACTGGATAGAGATTTTAGCAAATAGAAAGCTAAAATGCAGCTGTGGCTCTTTTAAATAGAGCTTACTTTCAGAAGCCAGAGATTACATTGCCTTCAAAGCATAGTGGGAAAGTATTTCTAAAAGTGGTAGGCTTGTCCTAATGCTTGCTATTTGTATTGCAAGTGTGAGTGTAAATCAAATGATAGAATTTCTACTTTATTATTAAAGTTTCCTGTGTTCACAGTGAAACCACTTGGCATGGCAGCCACTGTATATGACCTACAGTGGGATATAGATTTCCTGTTGGAAATATACTGTGAGAACATGTGTGACAATGTGCCAGAAAAAGGGGGAACAACAAAAAAAGGAAGGGATTCTGAAACCAGACTATTAAATACTGTGGGGAAATGCTGTTAAATAGAAACTATTGTAAATCAATGTTTAATATGCATGCTTAACTGAGAAATCTGGATAAGAACAAGATTTTAGGAAGGCTGTCACCTTTTGGTGAGAGTTCTTGGCGGTACAAAATTATTTCCACAACACAAGAATATCTAAGTCCTTAATTCTAGCTTCTTTACTACTTCCTTATGAAAACAGGCTAAAACATTTAAGAGCAATAGTTACATATACATGAATCCAGTGCTGCAAACATGAAACATTGAGAGACCTCTTTCATAAAATGGTTACATAATGAAGTGAAATGTTTTGACCTTCTCTAACCCTGTCTAAAAGGTTAACTTAAAAGTTACTGACTTCTCCTTTGTCTGGCTCCAGGGTTCTCTCTTTGGGGTTAGAATTCCCTGGATGAAAAGTAAAGGCATTGACACAGTATGTGTGCTAGTATTGATGCATCTTTGCTGGAACAGTGGAAGATGAAGAGAAAAGGGTTGCAAAGGCTGCTTTTGTAATTGTCCCAATAAAGAGAGGAGAGGTAGTGTTTAAACAGGAAGCCATCCTAGAGCTGAATTCTCAGTTCTCTAATTTGCCTCCTGGCTAGGCTAAGCAAAGCAACCTAACTGTAGTGAAATGAGCTTTTGTGAATGCTCTTCCAGGCCAGAGTATTTCAGATACCTGTTCTGCTCAGGTAATGGGACATATTCTGCAGTTGCAGTTGATCTTTACAGTCAGTGCAACACATCAGAAAACTGTACATCACAGTGTCAAAGCTGATGAGTCAATGCTGTACTTTATCTGTGCATGTTCACTGGCAGTTTGAATGTTGCTTCCAGGTGACAAACACTTTAGTCAGACCCACTGCTCTTGGCTGCCTACTAGATAGCTTAAATCCCAAACAATGGGTGGAGTTCTCAGCTACCCGCCCAGGTCATGTTCTCAGATTTTATTCAAAAACATCTTTTTTTATTCCATAAAAGGAATTTTAAAAAGAAATGTATGGAAGAAATTCTCCTGTCTTTGAGGTTTGGGAGAATGCTAATGAACATATTCTGTCTGTGAATCCTCACGTACTCTTTTTCTTTGTGTCAACAAAAAGCTAATGTAATTTAATTTTTGCGCCTTGTAAATTAGGAGGGTTGACTGAGCAGCCTTAGAGGAACTATTGCACCCAAAAGTCATGTGACCTGCTAGATACTTCAACAGTCTAGTTAACATAGCCAAATTCATGTAATCACAAGAGAAGAAGCATCTATTCTTGTCTCAGGAGGCAGATCCAAGCTAAATCTGTCTGCCAACACTGTCCTCCCTTTTAGCTGCCTTGCTGTTGCAAGACGTCTGTCAAGACTTGACTCAGACCTTTACTGTTCAGGTCTGTTCTTTCCTGCTTTCTTTTTCCTGGTAGCTGGGCTCACTTCCAGACATCTTTAAATTTTGTTTCCACAAACCTGTCCATTCAGACATCTCACATAGGATATCTGAATCCAACCACAATAGGTGCTTTCACCTTTTGAGTGGCTGATAGTCATTGGAAGTGTCTGCATGTGTTCTCTCTTTTTGGGTCTTCCCCTTGATGCTTGCAGCATGACTTGCAGTTTACAAAAACACTGAAGTCCCATTAGCCATGTGCTAAGTTAATACACTTTTTCGTATCTGAAGATCAGGTAAGATCTGTAGACTTCCTTTTTTCCTAGGCTCAGTTTTAGTGGTACGTTAGCTCTGGGCGTGTTCCGTGAGATACTGCACATGTATCCCCACCCTTCTGTGTTTAGAGCCCGGATAAGCTTAAGCTGGGTCTGTGCAGCTGCTGGTTACTCGGCTCTTAAACATGTAAGAGAAATGGCTACATCTCCAGTATTTTGCCTGACTGTGTTTTGTCACCATTCAGAACCACCTCACTTAAGCTTACCTTGAGCAGAGTGTGAGAGACTTGCCTAATTTTTGTGCTACTTTTTTTCTAAATTACTTTCTGGACATGTGGATTGCTTGACTATACCCTCCATTATGTGCTGTCATGTTCTTTCCAGCACTTGAACACATAAGTTTAGGGTGAAGTAAGCTACACGGTGGAGTTACCGCAGCTTGGGAACCTGATGAGTTTGCACACCACTGAAGTAAGCATAAATGTATCCACTTTGTTGTCTGCCTCAGAACTGCCAACCATACTTGCTGAATCTGCACTGGTTCTGTATGCCCTAGGGTGTAACTTGCACAGTACTATCTGCTGGCTCTTGCAAACCACACTGCAAAATGTTTGCAAGAGCTTCGTTGCTTTGAAATTTTCTGTACTGAAATAAATGTTCTTACCCCTAGTGCAAGAGCTCCAAAAGAGTGAAGCTTTTGAATATCCATGCGCTGTTGTCTCCCTGAGCCACCGATATTTTTGTAAGGCTAGAGTGTTGAAAAGGCCTTACTGAAAAAATTAACAGCTTCATCAGCATTAGATGGTTTTCCTCCATTGTGCCTGGGACAACTGTAGCTTCCTAATAGTCTTCTATGTGTATAGGGAAGAGAGGTTTGAGAAGCAATAAATTGTGAGGTGAGATCAAAGAGCACATTTTATCTCTAGTATGAGTGTGGTGTAGGGAGAGATAAAATACCTCGCAGTATTGCTATGCTGGAATAGTGATCTGAAAAGGTTGTTAATTACTATGTTTCTTACCATGTTCTAAAGCAGCAGAATTACAATACACAAAGTGAAAATCCTCTTCAGATTAACTTAATGTGACTTCAGGTGGCTATGCTTCTGATCAAATGACCTTATCCTGACACAAGCACACAGGACAGCATGGAACAGAAATTTACTCTTCTCACAGCAAGAGGAAAGGGAGGATCAAGGTTTACCTGTGAAAGGGGAATGAAAGGCTTTAGAGCCTTTCAGCTCCAAAGGAACTTGGTTCTGGTCTCCGTTTGCATCCCAACTCTAAGAATAAAAATTAATTTATATTTGGCAATTGCTGAAAGAATTCAGAGAACAGAAGTAGGAAGTAAGGGCCCCAACCTCTTTGTTACCCAGCCTATGTCCCAGCCAGCCTCCTCCACAGCAAATCTGTTGGTAGTGCCAGATTTAATGTGATAAAGGGAAGAAACCAGCACAAGCTTGCTCCCTCCCTCCCCAGAGCTCCTGATGGGCAGGCAGTTAACACATTGCTGTAGGTTTTAATTTCAAATGCTTCCAATGAAGAATTAAAGCCCAAGTTTATTCTTTTCTGGGTTAGTCTGCAGCTACCTGCTCTTCACTTAAAAGGGTACCACGCAACTACCTAAAAATGTAAGGTGACCTCAGGTGTTGGTGTGTCCTCAGTATAGCTGGATGAGTTCTGTAGAATATTTCTGAATGCCAATGTAGTTGAAGCAATAGCACTTCTTGTCACGTCCAGAAGCTGGTACTGAGAAAGTTCCCTTCAGGAAACTAATTGTCAGGTCCTTGGGAAAGCAGGGACACACAAATTCACAAACAGTATCAAGACAACACACATCTGAAAGCTGAACCTGAAACTTTAACTTGGACTGTTAAAAATAATTTGTTGGTTTGATTTTTTTAAATACAAAATATTTTATTTTCTCTCTTAGAAATAAAATATACTTCTCTTTCACATAATCAAATTCCATTTTAAAAGGAATACTGTACATGGCTCTGTAAGAAACATTGGTGCTGTGTTTCTACTTTTAAAAACTAATATTCCTGTGTCAGTAGTCTGTTGGTCAGGATATCTGCTTTCAGGATATGCCCTTGAGGTTTTTCAGAGACACTGGAAATAGCCAGGAATAAATTGTAACTGAGTTTTAAACAGGATCGCGTGCTGCTGCTGCTGCTCATTTGTGCACATCTGTGTGCTTAAATCGGTGTCCTTGTGGTCAGCAACCACCAGTAGCAGTCAAACTCTGAGATTAGGAGCTATCTCCACCCTCAGCACCTCTGAAACCTTTCATCTCAGGACTGTTCGGGGCGGAGGGGGGAGCTGTGGCTGCCGCTGCTCCGGGGATGCTCACCCTGCCGGTTGGCGGAGCCGGCCCCGCTGCTCGCCCGCTGCCGACGCTTTCGGTTTCACTTCTCCCGGCTCTGGGCAGAGTGTTTCCTCACGGTTTTCGTGTGCTGAGAAACTAGTGCAGAAGCGGGATGCTTCCAGACAGAAGGGGATAAAGCCCGCAGAGGTGAGTCGGTAAAATTCTTCACTTCATAGTAATAAATGTGAATATCGAGGTGCAAAGGCAAAGTGCTGCTCAGGACTTTGGGTGATTTCCTTGATCCTGGATTTCTCTTAACTTGTAAGTTAGCCAAGTCAGTGCCAGTTTTTAAAGTTCTTGCTCATAATGTTAAATCTGTAGTTATTTCTTTTGCCCATCTGAAACGCTGTCCCTGAAGTTTGCTGATGGGTGTGTGCTTCTCCACTGGATCCCCAGCCAAAGCTAAAACACCTAAAGCTGATTCCAGATTTCTTGCAATGAAAAAACCAAGAAAAGGCAGCCCACTGGGCCTTGCTGGAAGTCAGCTAAAGAACCTGTTTTGTGACTGTGCAATACATTCCTTCTGCCTTTCAAACTTAAAGATGAGCTGGCAACAATTGCTGCAGAACTCAGCAGCTCTCTGCTCACCCTAAAACAAACCCTGAGAATGATGCAGACCAGGATGCAAGCTTCTGTCACAGACAAGCTTCCCTTTTGTTTTCCTTAGTGTTTCCAGCAGTTGGAGTGCAGAGGAAAGAGGTAGAACAAGTGGTCCTTTATTTTCCTCAGCTACAGGGACACGAGTGTTGTGTTTGGCAGCAGCTGTAGCATGCCAAGCTGTGTGCAGGACCAAGAGTTTGCTGTCCTCTCCTCTTCCCCATTAACCAGTGGCAGATGAGTGGAGAACCAGGCTATGTGAGCTGCAGGATGTGGGTCAGCCTGACATGCAGTACCCAGCAGGGAATTGTTTTTTCATTAAGGTTTATTTTAAACCATCTTCTGCAGTCCTTTGTGTGTGCCGTGCAATGTTTTAGGTCCCTCTATCCCTTGCTTGTATCTCCATTCCCACTGGATTTTACAAATGTTTCTCTTTAGATGGCCAGGTTGCTCCCACAAAGGTAGTCATGTTGTTCCTCTTTGGCCACTATAATGTGACTTTTTGTCACTGGAGCAGTCCTAATGTGTCCCCTCTGAAAAGGCAGGTCAGCTATGGAGTCAAACTCTGCTGGGGTCTGACCTGCTCAGCTCCTGTTTGGCTGCAGGTCACAGTGTCAATTCCTTAGAGTGTTTTATTATGCTAGTGGAAATCCGTCTCTTTAGAAAACATCAGTCATGGAGAATTTTTCTTTTTTTCTATACGAATGTGTTGGTTTAATTTCTCTTCTAATTTCTTTTTTCGGTGTTTGCTTATGTGCAATACTCTAATGTGCTCAAGGCTCGATCATATTGATTAAACACAGGTTCCCAGCAAAAGAAAATGGGAGCTGTAGAAGTAAGAAAGCTCATAATTCCTGTGAGTTAGTCTTTTGAGAAGCTCTTCTAGCTTCCTGTTAAGTCTGGGAAGGTTTATTCCCATCTATAGCCTGTTCTGTACTGGGGCACTAATGGCCTTCTCTGCCTGGGAGCCCATCCTGCTGAGGCAGAACTCACTGGTAAACTGAGGTTGGTAGGTAGGTTCCAAGTTTGTTGGCAGAAGGCCATATGGATCTGTGTGTATCAAGGTTGTGGAGACACTTAAAGCTTCCGAGTTGAAATTATAAGCTTTCTATTTTTTAAAAAAGAAAAAACTGAAGTCAGGAACCTAAGCTTACTGTCCTCTGCTAAAGCATGAAAAAACCATTCTGGCAAGCACTCACAAAATACGTTCTCCCTCTACTAGAGATTAATTCTGTAGAGAATAATATAGAAAATGCAGAGGACTCTTCTTTTGATTAGCAGAAATGCCATTTAATTAGACAAGCTCTGTGACTCAGAAGGCTAGTCAAATGCTTCTGAGGTCTTACAGCTCCGTTCTGGTCAGAATTTATATGGAATTAATTATCTTCCTTGTGCGGTAGTCTCATTACAAGATCACCAGGTGAATTTAAATCTAATGGATACTAAATGGAAAACGAAAAAACTATGAAAAAGCCCTAGATTCTTTAGAAATGTAATGACCAAACAGGTAGAGCGATTGAAAATTAGAGTTTCAACGTTGATGTAAATGACCAAAAGATATAGAGTAGAGGATATAAATTCTTAGATGTGTAAGTTTTCCTGAAAGTATTTGGATAAATGTGTTGAACCTATGGGCAGTGTCTTCTCTACAGCTTGGCTCTTCTCCACTTCTTTCTCTGATTAGGTTTTTACTGATTTATTTTGTGTGCTCTTACTGTCTCGTACGTGTTTCTATAGCCTGGTATTCCCTCTTTCTCTATAAGATGGAAAGACAGAATTTTGTGTGATTGACTTGTAAAATAAAAACTGACAAGAACAGTAAAAGAAAGAAGTGGTATATATGTATTTTTACATTGTTATATATTTTACATTGTTATAACATTTTACATTGTTATATATTGCATATAACAATAAATATTTTACATGTAGTTAAGCTCAGATCTCAGTGACTAACATTGAGAGGCTTGTGTACAATTTGTCATACTTACTGTATTTTATGCATGTTAAAGCAATGCAAAATTAATCAGAAAAGAGAAAGCGATTGGAAATTTTCATTGATAATAGATAAAGTTGGCAGCTGTTTGAACATACCTATTTTTATGTAAGACAACATTACTGCTTTTAAATAAAAGTCTTTATTTAGAGAGATTATTAAACATAACTCTTTTGCAGAAATGAATGCTACTATATGGGTTAGAAACACTGTGTGTTTGCTCAATCTGAAATTACGTATTTTTTAAGCCTTGCTTGCTTAGCCTTCAGATTAAGATGCAAGTGGTGTCAAAATGATTGTAATTTGCAGTGTTCATTTTGCCTTTGCAGATAGAATGATGCGAAACACTATTCTTTGGTGGAGCAGCTTATATGTCAGACTGATGTTTGTCTTCTGGCCATGTGCATCAGCTGGAAACCAATGTCATATCCAAAATGAAATGGCTGACTGCAGTCACTTAAAGCTGACTCAAATTCCCTCTGATCTTCCAAACAGTATAACGAGTTTGGACATCTCTCATAATCAGCTAAGACAGCTAGGTCCTGCAAATCTGACCAAGTACAGCCAGCTGGTTTACTTGAATGCAGGCTACAACAGCATCTCTAAACTGGAACCAGAATTGTGCCAAAACGTGCCCCTGTTGCAGATTCTGAAGTTACAGCATAATGAATTGTCTAAGCTCCCTGACAGAGTCTTTGCTTCCTGCACCAACCTGACTGAGCTCAATCTAGGATACAACAGACTAAATATAAAAAATGATCCTTTCAAAACCCTGGAGGTAAGATTTAGAAATGCACATTTTCATGTAAATAAAATATAAATGGGGAATTTACTGTATTTTCCAGTGTGTGTACAGAACTGCTGCCTTTGTATTTCAAAATACCCAACATATAAACTTCCACTGATATTTTCTGAAGAAGAGGCCTTGTGGTTTCTTCTGTTATAGCATGATGGAGTCTCAGTCATCTTTGTGAGTCAGTACTCTCCCTTCCTTTTTTCCTGTTGCATCCTTTTGAAGTGCCTCTCCACGCAGGCTATGTGCTGAGAGAATAGCAGCAGCAGATGATGAGAATAACAGCGAAGTGGATGGTGTGGAATCTGAGCTGCCTGGGTAGCTGGTAGCTTAAATTCTCAAGGTTGAGGTGTAATTATTCAAACGAGGAAGGCCAGTCTCTCAGGACTTTAGGAACTGAGAAAGAGTAAAAAAGGTTTTTATTGTACCTTCTGTTTCCCTGGTAGTTTACATGTGGTTTAATATTCTTGTCTGTAGCAGAGATTGGGGGACCACCACTGAAGGCAGGAAAGGACTATTCCACTGTCTTTGCACCAGGCAAGGAATCATGCAAAAGGAAGAGCCTAAGGACAAAAGAAAGTAAAGACAGTGTGTGGGTGCTAATTGTCACTCAGTGTTCTAATGAGTGTGCATGTGGTTTTCTGCCAAACTCAGTTCAGTTACATAAAGTGTACTTGCTTGCATTGTCGGACTGCTGACACAACTAAATACAATTGAGTGCTGCCAGCCTCCATGCTGGGAACTTCACCTTCCTCATATCCATTTACCGGGCTGGACCACACTGAAAAAGGACGGAATGTAATGTTTAATACTGCAGTAGTTGTAACTGCAGCCAGGTGTAGGCTTTTGCATTTATTATTTTATCTGAGGCAGGAGGGCCTTCAGTGAATTAAGGAACTTTAGCTAAAGTAATTCTTTGGTTTCCAGTAGGTACTTTAGCGGGTTATTACCATGAAAGTTTCTGTTGTGAAAGATACAGACTACTTCTTCCAGCAAGAGCTTGAAAGCTGCCATTCAAATAAATTACAAATTTATTTTAAGTGTAGTATTGCAACAAATTTCTAATCAATTATACTCTAATGAAATATTTCTATTTCTAAATTTTTTTGTGTGTATTACATAAAATAAAAATAAAAAATAATTTTATACTTTTTTTTTCTTGCATCTCCTCTCCAGAACTTGAATATTTTGGACCTATCTCATAATTCTTTGAAGTCAGCCAATTTAGGATTGGAGCAACAGTTGGAGAAACTCCATGAGCTCATGTTGGGTAGCAACCAAATCACTGAGTTAAAAAAAGAAGACTTCAATTTTCTTAGCAACACCTCATTGAATAGTCTTGATTTGTCATCAAATCCACTAAAAGAGGTAGGAAGCATTTCAACAGAAATTCAACAGGTTCACATATAAAATGGAACTATCCTGATTTACCCTTTATGGTTGTATGGCATTTACATTACAATTTTGATCCACTGAGGTCCAAAACCCATTCTATTTTATACAGCATTACTCCTGACTTCCAGTAGTGGTTTAGAGAATTATTGTTTTGCCACTGAAATCAGCACAGGCTGGTTTCATAGAGGCTGGTTCCATGTAGATCAGAGGTCTCAAGCAAGACCTAGATGCTCTGAGAATCCTTACCAGGTATTTTCTATGCAGAATTTTTTTTGCATGTGCTGAAGGTGAAGGGCTGACACACTTTCTAAGTGAGTAAAAAGTGTGGTACTATGCAAGTCTGGTTATACAATCTAGGTCTCACTTCCCTGTTAATCAAAGAGAGCATTCACTTGTGCCTATGGGAACCCCAGAGAAATAATCATTCCAGAAAAGTATACTCACTCCTTTAAAAAAAAAACCCACATGGATGTTTGTTTTCTCTTCCACCTACCTCACTGTGCTCTCTGATCTGCTTCTCAGTGTTATGATTCTTTGAAGAGTGATGGTGTGACAGTTCTAAACTGGTTGACCCTCAGCATACGAATACTGAATATGCATTGGATTTCCTTGGTTTGTTTGGTTTTTTGTTTGTTTATTTTGCTTTGTTTCCCAGTTGATTGATCTCTAAAGAATATGTACATTGAACCTACAAGAATATTTTAAGGTGGTATAAGTTTGTAACAGTGCTAAGAGTGAATCCCACCATCCTCTTTTGCTTGGCTGCTTCATCCCTCCCTCTTTCTGATACCAGCTTTTATGAGGCTGTGCACTGGATCACTGGGAAAACTCTACAGATGTTTTGGCTCAGTCAGCTTGTAGCCACACTGGTTCTTACCTGGTTCACCGTGTGACTGCATGTCAGGCTATTCTGGCACAAGGGTACAGTGTGTGGATAAGTAAATGGCAGTACTCCTTTCTTGGGCACTGCTACTTTGTGCCACTTTCAGCTGCTCTGCTTTTACAGTATTGCTATCTAAAAAGCAGGCTTATGCATTTGAATCATTCTCACAAATGGAGTATTTAATCACTCAGCTGGTATCTTAATCAAGATGAGGGTCGAGCACTATGACCGAAGCTTGTGATCCATTTTGTGAAAGCAAGTGTGTAGTATTAGATTTCATAGCAGCTTCTGCTTGCACAGAGAAACTGGGTTTCTTCTTGTCTGTCTGCAGACCTAATAACTAGTAAATTAGTATACCTAGCAGATACCAGTAAAAGAAAGCTGAAGAAAGATACCACAAATTTTAAGATACTTCTAGAGAAAGAGTTTTGGTAATTGGATTGAAACTTGCATCTCACTAAGCCACTTTCTATCTTCTTCTAAAATAATACTACTCAGATTTATGATAATCATGTTATAAATGATAGAACTATTGTCACAAGAAGTGTAAACTCCAAAAAGTGTTTGTGTGAACTTGGCTGTGAAACAATCTGGGTGTAGAAGTTCTATCCTGCTTGAAAATCTCATTTAAAAACCTTCCCAAGTTTTTGTTTTATTGGTCAACTTTCTTACATAATCCCCTTGTTTAGGTCAAGACTTTTTTTTTCTTGTCCTTTCAGTTTCATATGGGATGTTTACATGCAATTGGAAATCTGTTTGGCCTCATACTGAACAATGTTGAACTTGGTGAAAATGGCACAAAGAAACTTTGTACAGAATTATCAAACACAGCGATTCGGAACCTCTCACTGAGCCATGTGAAACTTTCCTACATTGGCAAGTCAACTTTCCAGGGACTGCAAGCAACAAATCTGACAATTTTAAACCTTTCTCAAAATTCTCTCTCTGTCGTAGAAAATGACTCGTTTCAGTGGCTTTCAAGTTTACAATACTTAAACCTGAAGCTTAATAATATTCGTGTATCTTTACGTTTATTTTATGGATTATCCAGCCTTAAACATTTGAATCTCATGAACTCACTTACTGGGAAAATTGAAGATTTTTCTTTTCATTGGTTATACCAGCTGGAGTACCTTATAATGGATAATAACAATTTTCCAGGAATTACTGCTAATATGTTTACAGGTCTGAACAACCTGAAATACCTGAGTCTCTCTAACTGCAACGTAAACTTACAAAGAATAACTAATAGAACATTTTCATCGCTTGCTAATTCTAGCTTACAGATTCTCAATCTCACAAAAACCAGAATCTCTACAATTGAAAGTGGGGCATTTTCTTCCTTGGGACACCTGAAAATTCTTGATATTGGTCTCAATGAAATTAGTCAACTCCTCACAGGTCATGAGTTTAAAGGTCTCAATAATATACAAGATATTTATCTTTCCTATAACAAAAACTTGACTTTGCAAAGTGAATCATTCATTTTTGTCCCAAGCCTTAGAAAACTGATGCTGAGGAAGGTAGGGTGCAGTAATCTGGCACTTTCTCCTTCACCTTTTCATCCTCTACGAAACCTGACTGTCCTGGACGTCAGCAATAATAACATAGCAAACATAAAAGAAGACTTGTTTGATGGACTTGACAAACTTGACATACTAGATTTGCAGCACAATAATTTAGCCCGACTTTGGAAACATGCAAATCCAGGTGGCCCTGTTCTTTTTTTAAAAAGTCTTCCCAATTTGCGAATTCTTAATTTAAAATCAAATGGGCTGGATGAAATTCCAGTTCAGGTTTTCAAGGGTCTGTTTCAATTAAAACACTTGGATTTAGGATCAAATAATTTGAATTTGCTTCCAGCAACTCTGTTTGATGGCCAAGCCTCTCTGAATTCATTGAACCTTCAGAAAAATCTGATAACCTCAGTTGAAGAAAAAGTATTTGGCCCACCTTTCAAGAGCTTGAGAAAACTAGAGATGGATTCCAATCCCTTTGATTGCACCTGTGAAAGCATTGCTTGGTTTGCTGATTGGCTTAATGCGACCCAAGTAGATATACCTGGACTTAGGTCCCAGTACATTTGCAACACCCCACCTAAATATCATGGTAGTCTGGTTTTGTATTTTGATAGTTCAGCCTGCAAGGACAGTGCTCCATTTAAACTTCTTTTTGTCATCTCTACCACTATTGTGATGCTACTCATTTTTATTGTCCTTACCATCCATTTTGAAGGGTGGAGAATAGCTTTCTACTGGAATATTTTAGTTAATCGAATACTTGGTTTTAAAGAATTTGAGAGACAACAGGAACAGTTTTATTATGATGCCTATGTTATTCATGCAAGGGAGGACAAGAATTGGGTGTCTAAAAATTTCATGTCTCTGGAAAAAAAAAACCACTTTGAAATTAAGTTTTGTTTAGAAGAACGGGACTTTGAAGCAGGTGTATCTGAATTTGAAGCCACAATTAACAGTATAAAAATGAGCAGGAAGATTATTTTTGTTGTGACTGAACACCTCCTGCAGGATCCCTGGTGTAAAAAGTGAGTAGGATATAAAATTGTATCTCTAAGGGGGAAAATTTCTTAAGAGATATTTTAACAAGATCATTTTTTAATTTTAATTTAATAAAAAATAGCATTTAATGAAACGTACCCATGCAAAATCTACTTTATATATTTACCTAATGCATTGTAACTTGAGAATAATTCCTAAGTTAATAAAGTTAATTGTTCCACACATACAGTCGTGGACATTTGAATATCTCAGTCAATGTGTTAGGCGTTTTCTTGGGTGTTTCTTGTGGGTTATTGTTGCTTGTTTGTTTGTTTTTGGAGTTTTTTGTTTGGTTTTGTTGGTTTTTTGTTTGTTTGGTTTGGTTTGGGGGTTTTTGCAAAAGTCAGAGTGCCACCTTTGCAGATTGCTTTTCTTAAAATTACACATTTGAAGAAGAGCAATAATGAGTGAGACCACTAGCATCGAAAGATGATTTTTGTTTGCCTTTAAATTAGTCTTTTCACCATTCTTATGTAGTGGTCTTGTAATGAAAGGAATTTTGCTAAAGAAGGCTGTAGCAAGACAGTAGACTTAGGTTATATTTTTAGAGCATGAATTTATTTTTTTTAATTAGACACAACTAATTTGAGAAAACTAGTAACCATTGTATATCACAAAATAGACATTAAGACCCCTGTTAAGAACTGTGTGTCTTTTCTTTTTCCTTCACATAAAAGAAAACATTGATTTTTGTCTTATTTGTGCTTCAGTTTCAAGGTGTATCATGCTCTTCAGCAAGCTATTGAACAAAGTCGGGACTCCATCATACTGATCTTTCTTAATGATATCCAAGATTACAAATTGTATCATGCACTTCACCTGAGAAGAGGAATGTTCAGATCTCGCTGCATCTTGAACTGGCCAGCCCAGAGAGAACGAGTCAGTGCATTTCATCAGCAATTAGTGATGGCACTTAAATCTAATAGTAAAGTGCACTGATTTTTGAACTACAGATTTGAATTATGGGGTCATTTTATTGTATATTTTCTACCACTGGAAAACTAGCAAGCCTTCATGAAGATCTGAAGAAGTTTGTCATCCTGTAAAGATATGTAAGAGTCACTATAATTTAAATTTATTTGTCTATATTCATGTTTTTGCTGATAGTTTAATTCAGCTGCACTGAAGTGACATGTTAAAAGGGATCATGGTTGATAGTCATTTCAGTCGTTGTATTAAAAATGTGGTAGAAATTCTGAAAAGCAGTGAGAATGACTGATATTCTAGGAAATTATGTAGGGCAGAAAAGACATAGACTCTCTAAGGGGATATACAAAAGAAAATGCATTAATGATAAAACAGCATATTCTTTGTAGAAGGTAGAGTGGACACTACTTCTTGCTTTTGAAACATGGGGAGATTTAGTGCCTCAAACTGGAAAGCTTTTCTTGTGAAACACAGTAAGTAACACAGAAAATTACTTGTGTAATTCAAACCAAGAAGCATAGCAGTTTCAAAGTGAGTTTTAAAACCTTTGTGATTATGCCTTCTGGGGCGGCTAATGCTGGTTGCTATCAAAAAGTGACTTTCAGGCTGATGCATCAACTGATTTAATAAATTTGGCATTTGGAAAAAAAATTTTTGCTCTTCCCTGGTGAAATTCAGAGAGCTGTCAGGACACTAATACTGAGAGATGTCACCTTGATTCTTAAAATGCACGTAAAACTGCATGCGGGCCTGTACACATAACTTGAAATCAATGTGAGACATGGCTAAGGCACAGCTGCTGCACCTGTATAAATGAGAAAAGGCATAGATATTTTTATAACCAGGACACAGCTTTGTGGAGGAAGTGGTGCTACTGCAATTTCATTACCAAAAATTTTGTTACTGGTGAAACAACAACAAAAACAAAGTCTGCCCAAAGAAATAGTTTTAAATGGTATCAGAAACATTATTGTGACTACAGTTAGAGGTAGAGTCGGAAAAAATTTCAAAACTAGATTAATTTCAATTTTTTTGTTTCCTTTTATACATAGTTTTGCATTTGATAGCTAAAAAGAAAACAGTAAAGAAATCAGCTAGAATTCTGTAGTCTTAATTTCTTGTATATTAATGTAGTTTGATTTTTTCCTGAAAATATTTTACAGAAATGTGGGCTACTTGGCAATTGCCAGGGCATTAAGGTTCAAACATATGGGCTGGCAGCTTGATTCGGAGAGAGAGCTGAGACTGAGCAAAATGTACTTTGCAAGGGTGTTTATAATGTTTAGGACTGGCTAAAATGCTATGGTGAGTCTGAGCACAGGTTATTGTAAATTAGATACGAGGCAGCAATTTGTATATTTTTGTTAATATTTAATTGCTGCTTCAAAGACCTTTTAAAACTTTGTCAGCTTTCAGTAGGTGTTCGATCCTTCAGTAGCTCAGGAATATTTTAAAATTGCTTTTTCCCCCTAGAATTTCCCTCATCACCTTCAATACCACTACTGCTACAATTAAGCTGTTTTACTGCTTTGGAAAACAGCTTGCAAATGGTTCTATACTTAACATTTTAAACAGCTTTTCTCATGATTTGCTATATGCATAGATTGGGTTTTAGTAGGTTAAAACATTGGGGTTTAATAGGTTTCCTATGTGCCACGATGATAAAAAACCTAAATAAGACAAGTAATTAGTGAAATAGATTTTTCATGCAGTGGAATAGTGAAGGGGGTGCAGATGTCTTCACTTGCTCAGGAAGTCCTGAGTGAAGACAAAACAGGCTTTGTTTACAGCTGAAGTGATAGATGATGATTCCCTAATTACAGTAATAGGATTATCCCCATTGTGATGCTTTCATCTCATCTTTCTGACCTTTTCAGGTGGAGTGACAAATTCTTTCTTCATGCTTAGGCCATGAAAGTTGAGGAGGCAAGTTGGTAATAATGGTGTACCAGGTATGCACCATGTCAATTGTTCTTTCTCTTATTTAAAGACTAACATGTGACAGGGTTCCTATGTTTCCTAAACCTGCAATGACACATAGCAGCAGAATTTCTCTTTCCACATCAATATAAATTGTTTAGAAAATGCTAGTAGTTCACATGGATATTAAAAATGACACGAAGATGAAGAGAATGCATGGAGGAATGCTGTGGTGAAATGTGATACAAGAGGTCAGACTAGATGATCACATGGTCTTTTCTGACCCTTAGAGCCTGACAAATGACAGTATGTCTAAATTCCTGAAGATTTTTCCAGTTACTACAAGTGCCCCCAAAAGTGGTTTCAGAACAGTGAAAAAAATGTTATGAATGCTTAGTTTTGTAATACGGCTAAGAATACAAGCAAGAAGTACTTGGTGATGAGTGAAAAATCACTTTAAATTATAAAAATATGATGAATACATTCTAAACAGTTATTTCAGTGCCTAGATTCAGTTTAAAATAATTTACCACAGAAAAAGACATTATAAAGGTTCACAATGAATATTAGACTAATGTTTAAAAAAAAAGTACAAAAGGAATAATCACAGAGGCAGTGGTAACCATCACTTATACCAGACATAAAATTTTCCTATAAATTTTCCCTGTTTTTCTGGAAGTTACCCACTTCTGCTCTGCTCCTGTACATTTGTTTGACAATTTTATTGAGAGTAAATAAATGGGCTTACCATAGCTAAGAGCTGTAAGTACTTTCAGGATTCACAGTCTGTATCTGATCTGGGCAGTCTCTTTGCAGTGGGCAGCATCAGATTTTATTATGCTGATTTGCTGACGAGTTGAACACCAAATAAATGAAAAGTAGTTCCAAACTTTTAATATCAAAGATATTACCTAGGACTAAAGAGGAGCCATTTGTATTGAAAGCAGAATATGTAAAGGGCTTGAGAGAGGCAGAATGCTCAAGTCTGGAGGTTTGGAGTGGGACCTGACTGTTCCTGCAGATCTTGAATGACAGGGTGTCATCGTTTCGGAATAGTATTCCCCAGTTTACGGTTCATAACCATGTGCTGCTCACTCACTCCTCCCTCCCCCTGGCAGGCTGGAGAGCAGAACTGGAGGCACAGAAGGCAGAGGTTGTGAATTCTCACCACGTGGAACATGACCAGGAAGGACCCATGCTCCCTGAGCATGATGTGAGGTGATAAAGAACAACCTCAGGGTCCTAGCCATGCCCCTCCTTGCTACTGCAAACATTAACCGCGTCCTGGCCAGAACCAGGACACAGGGAGTAATGAACAAGTTACAGACAGTGATGTTCATACATAGCTGAGAAAAATATACCCACCGATGAGTTCAATTATGCTACTTTCACTGTGGCTCAGTCAGGGCTTTTTGCTGTGGCAGGAATAAATGCAGATTGTGCTGCTGTTAGATTTAAGTGCACCTATTCCGTAAGGTTTTGTCAGAACATATTCCAGTTTGTAAGAAAAAGGCCAGGAGTATCACAGTTTCAAATCTCAGTCCTCTACTTGGTGTTCTGTGTGCTGTCTCTGCCAGCTCATTGCACTCCTTGATGTGCTAGGAAAACAAGGATAAAATTCCTCACTTTGTGCCCTTGGTTACTGGGGACCAGCGGCTGCCAACTTGAAATTGACAGTACAACTAGTTGCTTGTTGTGTGATCCTGGGGCTCATATGTATAAAGCAACTGGGCTAACCTTCAGCCTCTGCTGTTCTTTTGGGCACTCCAAGGGCCACGTGACCTGCCGTATTCTGAGCTGGCACAATGTTTGCCTTGTCCGTAATACCAAGCATTACAGTGTTCTCAGACTGCTGCTGGTGTGGTCACATTCCTCTTCACCCAGGCAGACAAAGTTAATTATTCCCCACTTGTGTGCCTCCAGCTGTCTGGCTTGTGCCACTGACACCCTCTACTGCTCTCCAAACTGCTTAGGATGGTTTGGGAGCACCTTTAAAAGCACGTGAGTTGTTGCTTCCACACAACTCCTTTCTGCGTCTGCCTGGCATGGTGATAAGGATGTGCTGGGTTGGGTCGCTCTCACTCCCCTCTTCTGTTAAGCCCTTCCTATGGACGGGTGTGTGAACAGGGCCCTGCGGCCCTGGCAGGTGGGCTTCGTTTTTGCTCCTTAATATTAGATGGGATTCTAACTGGAGGGTAAATCCCACGCTTTATTTTCCCGGCTCGCCAGCCGCAGCAGGTTGCTGCCCAGCGCCCCGCAGGTGTGCAAGGCTGATCGGGGCTGCTCTCGGGCCTTCCGCCGGCGCGGTGCTCCCCGCCCAGGGCGGTGCGTGCCCCGCGGGGTTTGTTTCGCTTAGCAACGCCTGCCGGGCCGCAGGCACGGGCAGCTCCCGCCCGAGGCCCCTCGACAGGGCTTGCGGTGCCGGAAAGGGGCTCCCGCCCNGCGGCGGCCAAGGGGCTGCTCATCACCCTGCCCGACATCGGGGAAGAGGCGGCGGCCGAGGGCGAGGAGGCGGCGGGCATCCCACGGCGCCCTGCGTGAGTGAGCGCTCCGCAAACTTGGGGGTACGGGGGAGGTGTGCGCCCCTCACTCCTGTGGCTTCCTTCGACCTGGCTTTTTCTGCCTCTGGGTGTCCTGAGAGGTACCGAACATCTCCCTGCGCAGGGTTTTCCTTCCCCCGGATGTATGCCAGAGGTAGGGAAGCGCACCGTCAATGGCAGGAGCGATGGCTCGCGCGGGGCTGTGTGCGGCAAGGAGCGAAGAGCTGGAGAATGCTCGGGGTTCCGCGTGGAAGGGGACGGGAGTCAGAGCCCGGCCCCGCACGGGCAGAGGAAAATTGCTCCGTCCCCACCTCGGGATGCGCAGGGAGAGGAGCCGAGGTCCAGAGGCAGCGCAGGGGATAGTGAGCTTGAGTAGGGATCGTAAAGGTACCTCATGTAGGTGTGGGAGTTGTATGAAGTTCTGTCCCGAAGTTGCTGCTGCGCATCAAAGCAGACATTTCAGTCACTGCCTTGTGGAATTCTAAAGTGTCAATAAGGAGATGTGATACTTGGTTTGGATGCTTCTGTGTTTAATTTTCAAGTCTCACCTTGAAAGGGTTAGGGTTTGCTGCAGATAAAAGAAGCCTGTTAAATATGTGTGCTTCCTCTGGGTGATATTTTGCTAAGGTATACTGAAGTGGTTTCTTAGCATATTTAAAGCAGAAGAGCTTATAAAAGTGAGCAATAGTTGCATTACTGTATTGGTCTGTATTGGTGGAATTTTTCATACTATTACAAAAAAAAGGGAAGCTACTGTATATATTATATGAACATCTATTATTGCTGCTTCTGTAGCACTAAACTATGCTAATCTTTATGACTGACGATCAGAAGAACAGTAATGTTTTGTTAGGTGTGATAGGAATAAATGTATATTTGACTTAAGCTTTTAACTCTTTAGGACTGAAATCTCTTTAGTACACTGTTAAATTTTCAGATGGATTTTGGAACCTCTGCTTTAAGTTTGGTTTCCTTGCAGCATAATATTTAAATTAGGACCACAAATCCTCCCTGATGTACTTCTTTTATTTCCCCCTACTCCAATCTAGAGCTTTTTATTTTGTTTCAGAATGTATTGTAAGCTCTTTCAGGCTTAAATTTTTACTGTATTTGTGTAAAATAGTAGCCTTTTGTGAATAGGGAGGTTAATCTGTATTTAACATGTATTAACAGAGTTCTGTTTCTAAGATGTTTGGTGGTTTATATAAACAATACCAGAAAAAATCAGTGTTATGTCCCTGTAATTTCCCCCAGCTGCGTCTTTTTTTTCAGTACCAAAAATAAAGCCAAGTAAAATGCTGATGACTTGTATCATTAAAAAAATTAAAGAATGGAATTCAGTCTTAAAACAAACTGATTGTATTGAAATGAAGAATAAACCCTATTACATTAAAACTGGTTGTGTCCAGCAAAATACTAATTTTGACTTGCTATTGAACCACTTCTAATTGAAATCGCCTAATTATCCCCTGACTTATACTTTTGTATGCATGGTGGCATTTCAAATATTTTATTCATAGCAGTAAAGGTTATACTGATAAGGTATTCTCTGTCTTCAAAAAACCAAAACCAAACCAGAAGAAGGAATAAGATACATCATTTCGAAAAGGAAAGTCTATACCTCCACATTAGCATTTTTTTAATTAGATGGTTTCACTTAAGCTTTTAGAAGAAGCATCTTAATTAAATATTGAAAACTTTAGTATTCCTTGCTTAGAGTTGAGATTAGAATTTGTGAGTTACAGAGTATGATAATATATTATTGATAGTTACACACAGGAAGCTTTTGCTTACCTAAGTAAAGTTTCTTCATGACAAGTTTTATTGCTGTTTAAAATGTTTTAGAAGACATCAATGGCTAGTGTATTTTCATTGATAGCAATCTAACTGTGAGTAATTGGTTGATAAAGGAAAGGATCCATTTTATGTCTTATTATTTTTTTCTTAGGTACTGACAAGTTGATAGCAATGAAAATACTTGAAGAGTGCAAAATAGTGAAAATCTGGCACTGATTTCTTTCTGTCTTTCCCAGATATGCTAAATTTTCTGAGTTCCACAACTACCACCAACTGGTCGTAATAGTGTATAGGGCTAAACTATGGCAGTACTTTGTGAGAGTTTACATTTACTATTTATTTACATGGCAATTTCATATTCTTTTAACCAAATTGAAGGAGGATTTATAATGAAAAAATATTTTTCTTTGTAATGGAGAAGAAAAATTCACTCTTTTTTACTCTTATTTGAAAGAAAATATATTCTGCTATAGAAGACCATGAAATTTCTTGAGAGGATAAGAAGATGCCTTATGCCACACTTACAACAATTTGCTAATGATACCAAGATACATAGATTCCTTTTTAAAGAAACATTATTATTGCTATTCTAACATCTTGCAATAGGTAGGAGAGATAACAACCCCTACCAGGTCTAAAGATAAATTGGGCAAGGCTTAACTTACGTTTTTTGGGGAGTGGGTAATAGTGTGTAGAAACTAATTTTACTGCTCCCCATTTTCAGGATGGTTCTGACACATGGAAAAAAATGTTTGTGAACTTGGTATCAGAAGTGTAGCTTTATCTGTGATGTACAAGTATCATGGCCTTTTGTCAACTTTTATTTCTTGAGGCTCAAGTTCTGGGTTTCAAGATTATTAACTCTGAAAACAGGGATATAAGTAACCTGATGAGCTGCAGAAGAGGGTGGAAAGTGATTCCCTGTCTCCTGTTTTACCCACTAGAAGCAATAGTTTCACACTGTAATGCATACTAACCTAGATAGGGCATTGTAGTGTTACCAAGCTGGTCACTTCTGCTATTGTACTGATCTAAAAGAGTAAATATAGTAATGCGGTGGTCTGCCATGGTCTATTCTTTCATTGCAATTAAGTGTATAAGAGTGCAGAAGTAAATTTTAATTTTACATGATACTACACATTCATCTACAGTCTCTAGATGGATGCAACTAAAAATAATCACTAACATTTAGTAATATTATATATAAACTTCAGTTTTTGGAAAACCTTGTGGACTTCCAACAAGTCATCGAATCATAGAATGGTTTGGGTTGGGAGGGACCTTAAAGATCATCTAGTTCCAATCCCCCTGCCATGGGCAGGGACACCTTCTGCTAGACCAGGTTGCTGAAAGCCCTGTCCAACCTGGTCTTGAACACTTCCAGGGATGGGTCATCCATAACTTCTCTAGGTAACCTGTTCCAGTGCCTCACCACCCTCACAGTAAAGAATTTCTTCCTCATATCTAATCTAAACTTTCCTTAAACTGTCTTTCAGTTTAAAGCCTTTCCCCCTTGTCCCGTCACTACATGTCTTTTTAAAAGTCCCTCTCAGCTGTCCTGCAGGCCCCCTTGAGGTAATAGAAGCCTTCTCTAAGGTTTCCTCAGACCCTTTTCTTCTCCAAGCTGAACAATCCCAGCACTCTCAGCCTGTCCTCGTAGGAGAGGTGTTCCAGCTCTCTGTTCATCTTCATGGTCTTCCTCTGGGATTGCTCCAAGAGGTTCACATCCTTCTTATGCTGTGGGTCCAAGAGCTAGATGCAGCACAAGCTAATCAGCTAGAGAATAAGTGTAAAAAAGGCAACCACAAAGCTCCTAAACCCAAAGAATCTCATTTTAGCTCTAAATCCTTTAATTGTTTTTAGAGGAAGAGGACTTTTGTTGTTTATAGGAAACTAAGAAGATATGTTTACAAACCAGGCATTTTATTTCTGATCCCGTGCTCGATAAACAGGATTACTAAGTCAACCATGAAAAGAAGAGGAAGGGCCCTCAGTCTATGTTGTTACTCTTAACTGTTGTGAACTCCTCTAAAATTTTGTGAGTTAAGGGACTATTTCTTTTTAATTGTTTGTTAATGTAGAGTTCAGTGTGCATTGTTCGTGGGGTCACACTTTTTGGGCCCACAATGGGCATTTTTTTCCTTCATCAATATTTTTGGTAAGGAAGAAGATTCTTGGATGCTGCATTAGTTTGGTGAAAGTTTGTGGTCTTTTCAGTGGTGAGATCATTCCTGTCAGTTTTGTCAAGTGCTAAAGGAATTAGAGACTTCTTGTGTCACAAGATACTGAACTTGGGACTGAATCAGTCAGTCTTTTCTCACTGTTGCTACAGTCTTGGAAAAGTTTCAACATGGTGTGAATGTGTATTTGTTCATGTATGTACACTATATGGATAACAAGAGTGGAGATTTCTGTGCTGTTTTGAGTCCTTCACTTGAAAACATATGTTCATAATGTTCACAAGTTGTGACAGTTTTTACATCCTTACTCTGATGATTTCTGTCTCCTGACTAGATGCTGCGTTTTTTATTCAGTATGAGAATAATGTTGATAACACACTGGTGTTTGGTTGTTGCTAAGCAGTGCTTACCCCAAGTCAAGGACTTTTCAGTGTCCCAGGCTCTGCCAGCAAGGAAGTGCACAAGAAGCTGTGAGGGAGCATGGCCAGGACAGCAGACCTGAACTGGCCAAAGGGATATTCCACATGCCAGTGTGGTGAGCAGTGGTACTGTGCAATTGCTTGTTTTTTATCTTGCATTTTATTTCTCTTTCTCTCTAGTTTTTAGGAAAGGAGTTGTGATTGTGGGATAAATAAAGGGTCGTTACTTTGTTTTTCAGTAGTGCCTTTCTTCCAGTACACCACCATGGAAGTTACACTATAGCAAGAATAGAGGAAAACTTCCAGGTCCTCAAACCTGTTTGGCTACAGAAGCTTTTAGCAATATGATGACACATCTTGACATCTCAAGCCAGGGGTGTTTGTGGTTATAGAGGAAGGACAAAAGTATTTAGTATGCCTGAACGTATGCAGACTACGGTGTCCTCACACTTGCATTGCTTCACTCTGTACTATAGAACTGTCGCCACACATTTCAGATTATCTTTGTTTTTTTAATTCAGTGTTCAGAGAGGATAAAGTTCTGCGCCTGCTCTCAGTGATTCATTATATGTGCAATTTTCTTCAGAGATCAATGAACAGAAGGGAAAAAAAGTGTTCCAATCTCTATGACATTATGTTGCTGAAAGAAGCCTGTTTTAAAAAAATATTTACTGGATTTCCAAATTTACATAAAAAGAATACACAGGGAAAGTCTTGTGGATCACTTCCAAGTGTTTTGTTAGGGTGCTACTCCCTCCCTGTCTGTTCAGACACTTGATCCTGCAGCAGTAAATGCCTCCTATCAGAACCAAAGAAATAAAACACCTTCTCTAAGACACTAATTAGCATTCTTTATTATTGCAGTTAATTAAGATGATAGTATTTTTCTCAATGTTGATTCATAATTTATATTAAAAAGTCAGATTTACTTCTACAGTATCTCGCACTCAGAATTGTTTGTATTTCCTATAACCAAGAACTATACTTGCAGTGACATTTTTACAGTGAATCAAAATTACAAATACATTTAAAATTATATATATAATACTTTGCAAGCTCATGACATCTTGAATGCATTTCAAAATTATAAAGCTTTTAAAATTTGCAGAAGAATAAAATTGCTATATACAAATGAGCCTGTCTTTAAAATTGGAGCAGTTTATTCTTACTTTGTTTTATAAAGATAGGAACAGAAATCAACACAGATCATGGCTGGAAAAGCCTTAAATCTGTTTCAGGATTCAATATGAAAATGCCTAATAGTAGGCATTGCACTTAAGTATATGTACTGCAAATAGCCACCTGAGATGCTGTGCTCTATGTACACAGATTGAGATTATATTAAAAATGATGGCCTGCTTTTAGTATTGTCAGTGGTTTAAGAAAATAATTACATTCACTTCTTTATTATTTTTCTTCACTCTAGATGCAATAACAAGTGAAGACCTTAACCCTAAGGAGAAGCAGGTCTTGGGTAGAAGAGGTGATTTTGAGTGCACCTGGTGAGCACTCTGTGCAGGAGGCTGCCACAGAGGACTGACAAACTGTAGATGGTGATGCAGGCAAACACAGAGAAGCTTTCATGCTTTGGAATTCAGCTTCTGAGAGAACCTACTGGTACCTGGAAGCAAAGAGGAGTGGCAGTTCTGAGCTGCAGTGGGCCCTACTCTTAACATACTGCTGACCAAGACTTTTTTTTTTTTTGTCTAGCCATTATGCAATTGTTCCCCAAACTGAGACATAGGATCAAATCATAGTCTTCTTGGAGGCCATTTGCCTACATGAATCACAGTCAGTGCAGTGTTACTATGGGATAATGAGGATGTATATTAACCAGCAGCATTGCTCTGATGAGCAATGATATTCCATTGGCAAAGTCTTTCTTTCTCTCTAGAGCTTAAGGCAATGTATTCCAATGCTACCAACTTTTAGAACCAAGTGAGACTTTTATGTTTATTTAGGAATAGAATTTTAGCAACATATGAAAAAAAATTGGCATTGTGGCAAATTATGGTAATTTGGTCAGATCAAAAAGACAGTCACCTGAAAAATTCACCAAGAGTTCAACTGTATGAATGCTCCCCAGGTAGTTTGATCATCAAAGCATCAGTAACCCACACATAGTTTCAAAGACAGTAAGTGACATTTTTGTAAAAGGAAAGGGCCAATCAGGTGGTATGATTAAACACTATCAGTGGAAAAACTCTGATAAAGATTTGTATTTTCATGCTTCAGATATAGTCAGTACTTCATTGACCAACAACCACCTGGCTGAAAGCACTGAAACACTTCTGGCAGTGCTCATTAATAGAGATAAGAGCAAAATGAAAATTCTCTTCAAGTCTGGAGTGACACTTACCAACGGAGACGTGCTATCCTTTTTGGAGTGTATTTTTGCTAGCCGTCAAGCCTCTGGCATGTTCAGTAACAGTAATGATAAAGATGATGTGTTGCTAGAAGCTAAGAAGGTCAGCATTTACTATATTACCTTTCAAGGCAGGTTTTCTTTTTCCTTTTCCTTATTGAGCCATACCATTTCTAAACAACAAGCCAAACATATTATAGCTGCCTTAAAATAATTTTCTGCAGAAGGCTAAATGAAAGTTCTATTAAATTTCTCATGATTCTGTTTCATTTACTATGCGCCTACTGGAGTTACCTCAGTTAAACTATTCCAGGGATGCCTTTTCAAGATATGCCACAATGACTTGACTTTGAGAAAGCTGAGGCATAGAGACTGTAAGCAGGGACAGGCATTGTTGTCATCTATCTGTATTCTCTTTGTATTGCTACAGTAAGTGTTTAAATGCTGAGCCAAACTGACTGCTTTCACGAGACGTAAAAGTCACTGGATATGTCTCATAAAAGGTCCAGACTGCTGAAGGAAGAATTTGGTGTGGCTGTATTAACCAAGGTAAGAACGTTCAGCCCCGAGCACAGTTGTTACAGCAGAGTCTTCAGATAGTACGACCTCCTCTAGGATGTGCCAGTGACATTCAATACAGTCTGTTATACTTGGCAGTTTGTGGTAACAGAAGCTGTTAGAAGAGAGTGAAAGTGCTCTTATCTTCCTAAAGATCCTCTCAATCTTGAAAAAAATGTGTTTTGTCAACCAATAGAGGGAGAGCTCACCCATAGCTGATTGCAGCCAAGTTGGACAGATGACTACCTGACCTAGAGTGAAAAGGATGTGTGTATTTCTCATGAATTTAGGATTTTCTGTGGTATAAATATTCAACTACAATACTGTGATGCATGCCTGGAATGTTGTATGTCATGGAAGTGGAAAAGTAGTCTTGCCATGTGTGTTTCTTGCTTGCTCCAAAGCTGGAGCAGCATTAGCTGGTGAACATGTGGAAGGACCATTTTGTGCAGTGACCGTTTTTCAGTGTTGCTTGTAACAAAGTTTGTACGTTCTGCTCAGTGAACAAGATACTGACCAGGAGTGGTCTATTCACTTCCATGAAAATGCCCTGACAGGTCGGTATTGTGTTGAGAGTAACTCTTTACAAAGGAATATTTGAGCAGGCTGGATTTTGGATTTGTGGAGTTACAGCTTCTGTTCACTATATCACTTCAAAGAAGAATAAAAAATAGATTTCCATAATAATTGCCCCGGCCCAGTGTAGGAAAAGTTGGTGTGATTTCAAAATCTGTTTTTTCCCACAGATGTATTCCCACATTTATGCTAGAGAGAGCTTATAGTTTGATTTTTTTTTTTAATATTCTCACTCATATAAAAATTTTATAGAAATCTGGCATAAAAATAATAGTTATCTCTTGGTTTTACAAACCAAGTGTGGAATAGAACAACAAGCAGAAAGTGAGAATATGTGTGAAATGAATAAACATAGAATCATTGAGGTTGGAAAAGACCTCTGAATCATTAAGTCCAACCATTAACCCAGCACTGATGTGTTCACCATTAAACCAGAGCCATAGAGCCACATCTACACTTCCAGGGATGGTGATTCCACCACTTTCCTGGGCAGCCAATTGCAATGCTTGGCTACCCTTCCAGTGAAAAATTTTTCCTGATATCCAGTCTAAACCTCCTCTGGCACAATGTGAGGCTATTTCTGCTCATCCTGTCACTTGCTGCTTGGGAGGAGAGACCAACCCCCACCTGGCTACAAACTTCTTTCAGGTAGTTGTAAAGAGTGGTAAGGTCCCCTCTGAGCCTTCTTTTTCTCCGGGTTTAACCGCCCCAGCTGTAAATGGTAGGTTAAAAGATAAAGCATGTCTTGTTATGAGAGTATGATGTGGTTAATATGTTTACATTTGTTACAAATCCTGCTTCCAAAATAGTAAAGAACATGTAAAGATGTGAAATCTGAGAAAATGAATTATTTCAGACAACAAGACAGCAGCTTTATTAGAGATTAGGATGCTATACATTGTTGGCAAGGGAGCAATGCATAATAAATATTTTCTATCAGAGGCTGTGGCTACAAAATAGACTTTGAACCATCTGTTAAAGAGGTCTCATAGCATGTATGACAGATAATAAAGTTAGCATTTTTCTCTGTTAATTTACCTTTCTAAACTCCTCTGGTTGAATGCCTTTTGGCATGTCCTTTGATAGTTCTCTCCAGTTCCAAATTGGAGTGATGGAAGTAGTATTAGTACTAATAATATACTCCTTCACAATTATTTATCCTTATAATTATCATTGTGTTGATGCAAAGGCGGAAAGGAGGAAAGGATGGAAAGAAAGGGCTTGGTTTAGAGAAGTGCAAACGATATTGTGGGTTTTTGTGGTGGTAAGGTGTGGGGGGTGACCAATGGCTGAATCTTGTTACTTCAGTGACAAAAAGGCCTTCCAACAGGGTTGCACAAAATTTAACTCTTGGCCTCAGTCTTTACACTGCGGAAATGCAGGAGAAGGTGGAAGGTTAAAATAGCATTTTCTTAACGAGGACATAACTTGCTATTCTAGATTTCACCTGCTTGGATAAGTTTTGCTTGACAAAGGACTCTATTTTCGTGTGTGTGCGTATGTCTGAGATGCTGGACTACCCTGCTCCTATAGAAGAATGATTGCTAAGGACAAGGAGCGTTGTCGTTACACATGCAGTTCCTTAATGATTTACTGGCACAGAAGAATGGGGCTTTGAAGAATGCGGAACTTTTCTTACCAAACATAGACTAAAAAAAAAATCTTTTATTATCAGAGAACAAATGCAGAGTCATTTTCTATACACCTTTCTTAGTGAGTAATATTTTGTTTGGTTATGAAACTTTAAATGTCATTTGAATGCTGCTCTTTGTTTTCCTATAAGGCGAGGCTTCATATGCCATGCTTTTTCAGTCTTAATTTTCAGCATATTTAATGTTGCCTTTCTTTTCTTTTATTTTCTCTTTCTTTTATTTTCTACTTGCTTATGAGCTGTTCTGCTTCCTCCCTTAAGAGAGGCTTTCCGCAAAATACGCAGACACCAGAGTTTTTATGTACTGGAGCTAGAGATGAATGGAGGTAGTGGATTACTGGAGCTCGTGTAAATCTGCAGCTGGCAGCTTATGCTCTGCCCTGGCACCGTGCTGAGGAAGATCGGTGATGTGCACAGGGGTAGTTCGGAGGAGAACTCAATTAACAAGGAAAAACCTTTATTTAAGTTGGCCAGCATCGCACAACCTTTGTTCATCTACGAAGGCGAGGGAAACCTCCTCGGGAGAGAAAGACCAAGCTCGGCGTTCTTTGGCTGCGCGTTGCGAGGAGAGAGACGGGGGAGATTGCACCGCTCCCTCCCGCCCGGGCTGAGGCGTTTGGCTTTTTGGCACCGGAGGGGTGCGAGGCCTTGCCGCGGGGTGTGGCGCGGCGCAGGGAGCCCCGCGGGCGGGCGCTGGGAGCGGGCGCTGAGGGCGGGCCGGCCCTCGCCGCGCTGCCGCC